>QXVZ01006083.1:0-10960 GCA_008931825.1 Phallusia fumigata
CACTTCGTTGTGCAGGACAACACTGTCCAGTGCCCAACCCTTGTGTGCCCTTGTCACTTCCTGATGATGAGAGTTAGAGGTTTATAGCGGCACAATATACAATGGCAATAATAAAATGGTGTATAGTGTGCAACCTGCGCAACAGTTTTTACATTTACAAAAACGTGCCAAAGTTGCTGTAACTAGCAAAGGTATCGACAAAAATGTAAACTTGTTAAAATAAACAATACCACGTGTTTAAAAAATTTTTTTACATAAATTTTACAATGTTTTAAAGGCAAAATGCAATTCTCGAACTTCCTATGTCGTTATTTGTTCACGAAGTGTATGTAACAAGTAGGATCGAGGATAAGAATCCGCTACTCCAAGTCGAACTTGCCAACAATAAAGGCCAGGGGTGAGATTTGAACTTTCATCCTATTTCGGAATGGCAATTTACGAACTTGGAATTACACTAGGAGAATGGAGGCAGAAAACCCCCAGAACAAGGGTGTTTGGTATGCCTTTAATGTCAGGTGTGGCTATTCGAAAAATTACCTTGACTACGTCAGGCAAGATATAGAATAAGAAACCTCAGAAATGTACCTGTTTCATTGCGGTCAGAAATCCTTGAGGGTTGAAGAACCCGGTCATCCAGAACGACTTTGGTTGACCTCCGAAGCACCAGGTATTGAATTGGTTGTTGCGATCCAACAACTCCGTAAACCAGAAGCCAAGAGTGCTAGAAGGCCACGAAATCTGAAACAATCCAGCGAAATTTCTTGTAACAAATGAATGAAAAAACATGGCACTTAAAAATAAAAGTAAAACTAATTAGGTAAATCTTACTTTCGTTTTTGTTAACCTCGGTATCAATCATATTTGTGGTTTGCTGAAGATACGTGACGCAATTGGTTAGTGACATCATTCAATTATTTTTATTTTATCTCAGCCCATATTGTAACAGTTAAAAACCAATACTTTTTTCCATTGTAGATCAGCAAATAAACATTATTAAGTCAACTAAGGCTTTCATTTACGTTTTAATGGCCTAATAAAACGGCATCACCAAATTTGATTTACCTTCAACCACTTAGCNTGTACCTGTTTCATTGCGGTCAGAAATCCTTGAGGGTTGAAGAACCCCGTCATCCAGAACGACTTTGGTTGACCTCCGAAGCACCAGGTATTGAATTGGTTGTTGCGATCCAACAACTCCGTAAACCAGAAGCCAAGAGTGCTAGAAGGCCACGAAATCTGAAACAATCCAGCGAAATTTCTTGTAACAAATGAATGAAAAAACATGGCACTTAAAAATAAAAGTAAAACTAATTAGGTAAATCTTACTTTCGTTTTTGTTAACCTCGGTATCAATCATATTTGTGGTTTGCTGAAGATACGTGACGCAATTGGTTAGTGACATCATTCAATTATTTTTATTTTATCTCAGCCCATATTGTAACAGTTAAAAACCAATACTTTTTTCCATTGTAGATCAGCAAATAAACATTATTAAGTCAACTAAGGCTTTCATTTACGTTTTAATGGCCTAATAAAACGGCATCACCAAATTTGATTTACCTTCAACCACTTAGCAGGTATCCTGGCGTCATACATGCAGTCCAGTGCATCGCGCAGGTTTTCACTCATAATGATTGTCCCTTCAATCGCCAATTTCAGGTCGAGTAAGGTGGAACGTACGAGGCTGATCACCTGCCAGATGAAGAAAATGACCTTATTTTTCGACAATAAAACTAGCAATCCACATGTTTTAACAAACAAACATTACAAATTTAGAAAATTCGCAAAAAAACATCCAAATTTAATTAAAATATTGTCACTATGCTAAGCGAATTGGCAAAGAGTCGGGGGCAAAAAAACCGTTGGTCAAATTTGGGAAAAAATGAAGATGTGTGTAGTGGGTAAGTTGCGTGCTGTGAAATTCACCCAGGAAAGTCACGGTGATGTTAAAGCAGTGTTAAAAGAGCCAAAATGTTACCCTTTGCATTCTGTCAATCTCCTGTCTCAGGAAGATGTTCATTGGCTGAAGAGCTCCCATCGCCTTCAGACGTTCCTTTACCTGTTGTATGTAGGTCGGTAATTAGTATTTTCAAAAAAAGTAACGATTGAAAAACGTTCAATAGAAAATAAGAATAAAAAGCTGTCATGTAGTCTGGGGTTCTTCATTCAGTTGAATTTTCTGCAAAAAGGTTCAGAAGAGAGAAAAATGCACATACAGAGGGTTTGAGTTTTAAAGCGTTAGCTCACATACAGGTTTAGTATTTTCAGAAACAAACTATTTGTTGTAGAAGATCAACAAAATATTTCCACACGAAAAGTCTACAAAAAATCGACGTTACCTAGTGTACATTTTGACAACAACTTTACGTTTTATATATTTTTCCTCACCTCGTAAGGGATGTAATTTCCAGGCAGCTTGTCCAACATATCGTCAGCAAGCTTGTATGCCACATCTTCACGCGTTTCTCCTGTGCCGGAACTGCTGTCTTTTGGCTGAATGCTGAGCACAGTGTCGAGAATCTGCTTGGCGCTGTTGGTCTGGTACGTGATGTCAGCGTTCGGGTGAAGACCAAAGACTTCCGGAGTGTCAGAGATTGGCAACGCCTAAAGGAAAATATTATTAGAAATGGTTGAACTGGTATGGTTTTGGTTAAATTCAAGCGTTGCCAGAAAATATATGTGCATTTTGCTACGGAACATTTGTGTCAATAAAAATTGGTCATGTAATTTAGCTAAATTACTTTTAGGCTTTGTTTTCGACATTTCTTCAACAAAATTTGCGAAATTCGTACTCTTTCGAAATTGCAGTAACCCAGTAAAGCTATGTTGCTATTTAGTTACGCGTATACAACTTTGCTATTGGAAATCGTGTAACTAATACAACGTTAATATTATTAACATGTAAAAAATGATCACACAGATAAAGATGATGGGCGTGTGGTGTAGTTAATGTAATTTTTATTTGCCCACCTGTATATGCTCCAGGTAATGGGCGATGGTCTTGCAGTGTGGTATCACGTAGCCTTTGTAAAATTTGAAGGAAGATTGAAACATCGCCTCGCTGAACCAAACCCGTGCGAATGTGTTCAGTAATCGTTTGTCATAATCGTCGGTCACCCGTCCGCCATATTGGATTTCACCTGTCCGACATTAAGGCATTTTCGACCATTATTTAAACAGTTTTGTGATTTAATAAGGGTTCACGGTCCAATATATTAGTACAATACGTTGTTTGAAGCTAAAAATCCAAAATTGTGCCCAGTCAAAAACCGAAATAAGTATGCCCACTTAAAAAATGTTAGTTACTCACCTATCATGTATCTCACTGTGTTCCAAGACACTCCTTTCTTGATGTCCATATCATCCAAGTGGTTCTGAACAAACTGAACAGTGGCTATGAAGTCGGCCTGATTGAATTCGTATGGTATGTTCCATCCGATTGGACCGAACTTTCTCCTCTCCTGTACTGTTGTATGCAAGAAGGCGACACCATACAGCAGAGGGCGCCATTGAGGCATGTTTGAGATCTCAAGTTGGTCTTGAGTTATGGCTGTTGAGCAAACACGGATATATCTGAATTAGATTGAACTCAAAATTCCATATTGTGAGCTCTATACACCAGACAACGATTATGTTAAATAATAGTCTGTGACATATTGTGGACATCACTAGACTCGTGGTGTTTGTATTATTGCTGGATAAAGTATTTAAACGTGTTAAAAGAAATTGGGAAGTTCATAACCATCGTTAAACCCTTTTTCTACAGGACGGTTTCATCACCAGTCGCTAAATTTCAAACACAAACAAAGAAAATAAAGTAGTCCGAATCATAATATACTTACTGCTGTAGGACCTCTTCAATCCTGCTTTGAGGCCCTGTGGAGGATCGTTTGTAAATTTGATGGATGACTGGAGGAGTGTGATTGGAAACTTGGGATGAACTTCAGTGGTGATCCAGAGGCGGAATGAAGAGTGAACCTCCTCCGTCTCGGTCACAGTCACCAGCAGTTCATCAAGGAAGTCCAGCGCCAGATGACAATTTTGCAGAAGTGCCCAGCCCCCCTACAAAAGGTAGAAACACTTAGGTTAAAAATGTCATGCATTAAAACAGGTTACATTTTCACTTGGGGTTGTACTGAAAATAAATGATTTACATTGAAAATTTGTTTATAAATGACTAATAACCTTAGATCTTGCGTTAAATGTTGTTTTTACCAAACCATACCTTTTTAAAACAACAAATTAAAATCTGTCTGTGTATATACAAAACCATTTACAGGAAAGTATGTATAGGCTACTGTTGTAACCTGAATGAGTGACTACAACAACCATCTTTTTTTATCCTATTCGCTTATTCGAAACGTGAAAAACGAAAACATAGTTTATCTCTAACGGTAAACAACATTACTCACGTTGTTCATTGAGTGGTGGAGTAATCTTCTTGCGTGAACCTCCTGTCCTTGTCCCATGCTGACATCCTTACATTCCACCTTCATCTTCTTCGCCAGCGCTTCAATCTGGATGGTGGGATCAGACCCCATTGAGAGGAAGCAGATAAGAGGGGTTCGGGGGTTGCTCTCCCTCCACATACCCTCTAGATCCAAGATTACCCCCTCGGCGAATTCCGGTCCAAGGCTCTCTACGATGTACTTGCGGCTCTGCGGGCGAAACAGATCAAATTTAGTGACTTAAAAATCTAAGGTTCGGTTGACATTGTTTATTCATTTTTAAAACTTAAACCTCAGACCTCAGATCAACTGATTTATACTTTGTTAGGCCACATCCTGTACAAAAAACTATAAATTTTGATAAGTTTACGTTACCAAGATCAACTAACAAATTTTTACTCTCTTGTATAAGTTATATACTTTGAAACAAGTCAGGGAAAAAGAATATTCATTTGAATCACAACTCGCCTTTTGTGGGGCTTTAAAAGTAATTGATATTTGTTACGTTAGTTGCATTACCTGGACCATGGTTCTGTCCGGACACCAACATCTGATGAGCAACAAGCGGTGGAAAATCTTAAGTGATACTTCGTAACCATCAGGAATGGTCGCATCCTCTGGTGCTTCCTTGTCAAACCACTGCTTCCACTGTTTTTCGTTGTTTTGTATCTAAACACAGAAAACGAAATCGATTTAAAACACCGAAAGCAAAAAGTGAAAGTTTGTTATTTCACATAAAACCGCGGAGATTGTCGAAACGTAGCAATAAAACGTATTCACTGGATACAAGTTCTCTACTAGTTATATTTTAGAATGATTTACCTGTCTGAGAATATCGTGGAAGTGTTGAAGTTTTGACAACTCCACAAGGTTGAGCCATGTCATGTCCAAAATCCACTTGCAAGGTTTCGGAGGGCAGGCTTTGAGATCTAGCGATGCTCCACCTAGCACGAAAAATTAGTTTACATCTACAACCTGTAAATTCAATACACTATTTTTATGTGATGTCATGATAAATTTCCATGTAAGTCCTTTGCCGAGAACAAGGTCTAACTTAAGTACCTTTGATGAAAGTAAGGAATTCCCTGTGCCTAATGTCTTTTGATGTGAGCTGGATCTTTAGCGCCATCAGGAGTGTGAAGAGTGTCTTGTGCGATTCGTAATAGCCACGTGCAGCGTACTTGTATACTTCGTACGTCATCAAGGTGATGATGTTATGAATTCGTTTGCTGGTGACGGGACTTTTGCCAGCCCTACATGTCAAGCGAAATAGACATAGATAAACATATATTTTTACTTTACATATAATTTCCACTCTCTAGTAGAACACTCACTTTGCCAGCGAAAGGTCAAAGAGGCCGAGAAATTGCTTTAGTGAGGTTTGGTACATCACGTTTACCATCGACATTTCTACTATGAGAAAGTAGAGGATGGAGCCGCGGGTCGCCACTGGTCTGTATTCTTCCCGTGCCGCATTGATTTGAACTTCTGTTTCCGCCGCAGTTTGTAGTTTTTGCGTGACCTTGTGAAAAGGAATAGGAGTTGTTTAAATTTTCCTCGTTAAACGGGTACAAGTTGGCGCCACAGCCAATAAAAACAGTCGCAGCAAGATAAAACCCTTGGGTTATTGTACAAAAGAGACAATACAAACTAAAAGTTGTTTTGTATGGTCAAACGCAACCTTTTTCACATAATTCGAACTATCTTTCTGACAGAATAATGACAAAAAAACGCGATAACCAAAAACAGATCAAACTAGTAATACAAGTAAGCAAGATAAGGCTTCCGTTTTAATTACTGCCTTTATACTCTAGCACAACACGTACCTCCTCAGCAGTTTGTTTCGTGATCCGGAGCACTCCAAGCAAGCTTTCATCTTCCACCAGACTTCCCTTAGTGGATGTGAGACGATAAAGAAGATTGTCTTCCAACTCTTTCATCTTGCGTTTGTTTGACGTCACACCGCTTAGCAAATCGTTTCGTTCTTTCTCAAGTTCCTGTGAAGAAAAATTGGGGTAAC
Source organism: Phallusia fumigata (assembly GCA_008931825.1). NCBI lineage: Eukaryota > Metazoa > Chordata > Ascidiacea > Phlebobranchia > Ascidiidae > Phallusia > Phallusia fumigata. The sequence continues at coordinate 6,469 of QXVZ01006083.1, forward strand.
TTTCCGCGAGCCACAGCAGACACATTAAACTAAGTCAAAACTCCCTATCTCGATTCGATTGTGTTTAAGTAAAATTTGTTGATTCTACTTGACTTTAGCCACAAAAAATTTCGAAGTCGACTTTACTGAAAAAACAGCAGAAAAAAAAGCAACAGACTAACTCAGGGGTGTCTAAAGTGCGGCCCGCGACGGCATTTTGCTTGGCCAAAACATGACTCGCCAAAGTTTAATTAAGCTTTTGTGTTGAAGCGATTTAATTATGCCTTTACGTAAAAGTATTACCGACAAGAAGCAAAGGGTACATGGTACTGACGAAATACAAATAAGGCTGATAAGATTATTTTCAAAAAAAAATGTAAAATGTTAATTTAAAAAAAAGTTTGGACACCCCTGGACTAACTGCTATTCGGAATGCAGTTTTTGTAGCGTTGCACTATTGATCAGGTAAAAAGCACCTGTTTTTCAGTCAGAATGACTCTTCCCAGCAGCTGGTCTTCCAAGCCCTTTACGGTCACAGTGAAGTCAATGATAGACGAACGAGCACTGATTTCTGGCGTGTACGCGGGGTTGGGAAGTTTTGTTGTGAGATAGAGACGGAAGCCTTTCATCACGTCAACTTCCTTATCGCCAACTTTTACCTTCATAAAAACGAAAAATACTTTTCATGTTTACTTGGCAAACAGATGTAGGGGTTTTAATTGCCTGTCGCACTGCTTGTCTTGTGGCCACAGCGACCGTGTGTTTTGATCAAGGATCAGTCGCCGCGGACAGTTGACAGCACAACTTAATCATTAGGTTAGTTTAATAAACATCGTTTATTGTGAAACTTGGTTTAAACGCAAAAAAAACAAGTATTTTTTCATAACAATGTGTTTTATACAGACAACCACCAGGCTCAAGTGGATTTCAAAGCCAGTAAGCTCGAAACCAGTAAGAAGCAGCTCAAAGATGGCCGAATCATATTTTGAGTTTTATGTGATTGCAACGAATGAACAAGGACAATATGTCGTTGAAGTGAAAATAGTTTCTACACAAAGAGAAAACGTCATGGTTTTCCAGAGAATTAAAGCTTTTTTGGAATACAATTAACAGATTTTCTGAATGCTACTTGCTTTTTTGGCTTAAATTCGTTGAGGTATTTTCGTTTTTATTTTGGCCGTAAGTGTTTATCACATTTTCGGACAGTTTTGCAACAGTGTTGTTAAAAAATGTTTTATTTGTTCCTAAACTTCAAACTACTTCACCATTGAAAGGATTTTAGTGCGCAAGTTCATTGGTTTACATTTTTCGACTTGACATCAAAATTTAATTTCTACTTTTTTGCTAATAAATTTAAAAAAATTACATTTTACTTTATACTTGACCGACCGTTCGCAATTCATCAGTTTTTTTGTGCGTCAACCGAACGGTTGTTTTGGTCCAAAATCTGATACTTTTTTAAATTCCAATTCCAATCGAAACGCATACAAATATATTACAAATCACCTAAAACTATCTTTACAGCGTGTAATAGCCTATCGCCGCCAATTCAGCAGTGTTTACTAAGCAAACAAGTCTGTATGGCGGTAAAATGGTATGGGTTTTTCGTCGGTCGGTGATTTTTATAATTGTGACGTCCAACGACGTAGACATACTGACCGAATGTCGACGTTCACATAAAGTCACTCACAGCACGTCGCGAAACAGTCTTATTTTGGCAAACTTTGTGAGTCATATAAAAACTGGTCATCGACGTCCAAAGACGTAGAAATCTTAACTGAATATCGACGTCAAAAACGGATCTTTTTCAGTATGTGGCGAAACAGTCCCATTTTGGAACATTTTTCGTCGGTCATTTATAAGAACTAGTTATCGACGTCCACAGACGTAGAAATCTTGACTGATTATCGACGTCAATTAAATGTGTTGCGGTCTGCAGCTTTGGGCCGAACAGTTATAATTTAGCAATAAGGCCTTAAAAAACGTTAGGCTACAAACGCATTTTAAACAAGAGCGATCTTGGCTTTGTTAATTTGGCCTTTCGCTCATTAACGATATAACACACAATATACAACATTGGAAAAACTCTCAGTCATTTCAGGGGGCACCACACACGCAAAAGTACCTGGCAAACATATGCAGTGCTGTTTGGCCTTAACAAATAGAATATCCTGAGGTCGTGTGCAGTCGACATGAGCAACAGTCGGTTACGAACAGCGTACAACTCAAGCAGTTGGGTCAGTTTAATAAATATCTTTTATTGTGAAGCTTGGTTTAAATGTAAAAAAAGTGTTTTGTTATTTAACAAATAACCACCAGGCTCAAGTGGATTTCAAAGCCAGTAAACTCGATTGAACAAGGACAATATGTCATTGAAGTGAACATATTAACCACACCAAGAGGAAACGTCAGAGTTTTCCAGAGAATTAAAGCATATTTGGAATACAATTAACACATTTTCTGCATAATATTTGCTTTTTTGGTTTAAATTCGTTGACCGTTTTTGTTTTAGTCGTAAGTGTTTGTCACATTTTCGGACAGTTTTGCAACAGTGTTGTTAAAAAATGTTTTACTTGTTCATAAACTTCGTTAAACTTTACCATTGAAAGGATTTTAGTGCGCAAGTTCATCGGTTTACATTTTTCGACTTGACATTAAAATTTAATTTCTGCTTTTTTATGCGTTTCAATTCCAATTATAATCGAAACGCATACAAATACAGTCTAAACAACCTCAAATTGAGTTACTTAGGGAATGTTTGCGAAAGATGCCTATGTTTTCTAACGAAGCAATTTGTTCAAACAAACTCGGCAAACAGACGACAAGGTGCGGTTGGTGCACGGCCACCTGGGGTTGTTAGGTAAACATGTGCAGGCCCATAGGACTTAACCTCTAGATACCCGTGCCCCATCAGCACTAAACTTTGTTTTGTTTCCATGTATCTTAACCGCGTATGAGTGTAGTTTGATCGCCACATTGCACCAGTTTATTATGGCTTGTAGGTAATGAAACTGCGCGACGTTAATAACTAGCCAAGGCGGTGCCATAGGAAGTTCTGTCACATGTGTTGGGATATCTTGCTGTTGTACACGTGTGTGACGTCACAATACTTGGCGTTGTGACGTAAATCTGCCACCTTGCATTTTTGCAAAACTCGGCGCTTAAGACATCGACATCTTCGTTTATATTAAGTCACTTACAGTACGTCGCGAAACATTCCAGTTTTGAAACATTTTTTGTCCGTCATTTAAAAACTAATGATCGTCCATTTTGAAATATTTTTCGTCGGTCAACCTAGTTCTTTTTGAAATAAGAACTAGTTCGTCCAAAGACGTAGAAATCTTAACTGATAATCGACGTCAATTAAATATGGTATGGCCTGTATCGTATCTTTGGGTTCAACAGTTAAACTTAATTCAGCAGTTAAGCCTTAAACAAACGTTAGACTACAAACGCTTTCGAAACGCGAGCGACTTTGGCTTTGTTAATTTGGCCTTTCGCTATAACATACAACATATAAAGTCGTTTGTAATGTCTATCGTTGCAAGCAGTCGCTTACTTTCAGCGTTGATCCAAGTTTAATAAAGTTTTTGTCGAGAACGTTGTCCAGCATGGGGTCAAGTTCCTCTCCAATGTCTTCTATGAGAAGAGGGCGCCCGATGGAGAGGGAGTCCTCCAAATGGTTTCGGAAGTACTTGTGGTTGAGATAGGTTATCTGAAAAATTGTGTGACGTAACTATCACTATATTGAGCATTTTTGTAAGTAGTGCCTAATGTCAAATACGTTATAACCACTGTTATTTTTGTGTTGAACACAGCTGCAACATATTTTCAATACATAATGTACTGAACACAGCTTCAACCTACTTTTATTGCTTGTTTGGTTTTGCTGGTGTTTATTGATTAAAAACGTACGAATGTTAAAGAATGCAAATGTTAACTTGAGTAGTCAACCGACCTGCATATCGTTATTTTGTTCCTTATTTTTAATCCACAGTTTTCCTTGACCCTGGGGGTCGACCAGAAGGGGGTAGCGGGCCGCTTTTGTCACAATAATCCCGTTTTGAATCGACAGCTCATCATTTGGGAGACCCTGCACCAAAAATTAACGTGAAAAGAGATATTTTGTCCTTTGAAAGCATTGTATGATTACACAATAGTCGAAAATCCTAATGGGAAGTTATGCGTGAGTATAGCATCGATGTAGAGACACGTGTTATATAGTTACAGTACAGTACAATGCAGTACAAACAGGCAATAGAATAAATCGGGGTGCCCTAAAAAGTTTGCCTTTCATTTAGCGATTGTTGCTTAAAGGTACTATAGGCGTTCCACGAAATAAGAGATAACTTGTTGGGTGCGTTCATTGTTTTAAGTGAAAAAGTTCCTTAACGTAGAACGCAGTTGACAGATGTGCCTATAAATGACTCGGCTATAAATAAAGCTATAAATTTTTTTAACAACCTGCAGGTTCCATTCAGTAATCGTTGCGGAGTCTGTAAGCATTTCGATA
>QXVZ01006084.1:0-44823 GCA_008931825.1 Phallusia fumigata
GTTGAATGATTGGTTCTCTAGGTAGATTTAAGTTTAGCTCCTGTTTTAATTCTGGTGTTCTTTTGGGCATTTTTCGCCTTGACCCGACAGCATAAGCACCATATGCACCTGCTGGAGCCTCATCATCATCATCAACATATTGGGAACCTGTGGGTACTATTCTACGTTCCCATGGAGATGACTCGCTGGATGTTTCTTGGGTTTGCTCCCATGGACTTGACAGTTTTCCAGAACCTGAAGTTTGTTCCCAGGGGGATGATGTACTGGTGTTGGTTGCACTCAAGGAGTTTGGAGGTTGAATATGTTCTGAAAAGGAAACAGTTTTAAATTACCTGAAATACTAGCACAATCCTACTGTTTTGGTCCCCAATCAAAGTTTATGGTATCTTAAAACAAGTACTGTAAAAAATTCAATTTGCCGATGCTATGTAAAGCTAAGTTTTTTCAATCTAAACATTCAGAACAAACCTTGGTGATTTTCTTCACCGTNTAGGGAAAATATACACACACATACAGAATGTCCTAACATTTTCTAGAAAAATATGTTAATACTTGTGCTCTTTGGCGATTAGTTTTAAACAGTTTATGAGGAAGCTTTTCGAAATTCAAGCTTTTCAAATTAGTGCACTGCACTTGGATGTTACCAATCAACCATCTTAATTTACCTTAATATGGAAAACACACCAAAATATTGAAAAAACTGTCTAATTAGCCAACAAGCATGGAACTGGCTAAAGCTATAAAGTACAATTTGGAACAAACCGAAAATATATTCTATGAGCACTGTTTACAAAGACCTTTCCAGACCACGTTCCAAGTACATATTTATGGTTGGTTACACATCACCTGTACGAAAACCTGTTTTGGGCTAAACACACAATTCAATCTCAACGGGCCTAATGGAAGAGAATATCACATTACTGTGTCTTTCGTTGATGATTTAGGTGGACGAGTTCGATCTTCATTGTCACTATCACTGTCAGCATATGGGTTGATGTATTCATTATAGTCCTGCAACTTCATCTGGTAATCGCTCACACGTTCTTGCAGTTCCGATGGAATCTACAAATACATTCAAACATATTTTAAGAGTGCTATGGTATGTTGCAGAGTGAACACAAAAAAAATGTGTTTACATATACTGTAGATACTTTTTAATTCGGTTTATGTGATTTGATTTTCTGATTTTATATGTATGATTGTTGGTTTTCAGTGGTAATGAAATTACAAACAAACCTGTTCTGGCCTTTGTGATGAATATGATGATTGATTGCACTTCAACAACTGAACAGCAAGGTTGCAATCTTTCCGAAGCCTTTCCTGCCAAAATACAATATGTATGACTTAACATGCTTTAGCCTGGTTTGCTGATGAGTTTAAAGATGTCAGTGTAAATAAAATAGTTTAGAATAAACAAAAATTCTCTCTTTTAATGGATTTTAAAGAAATATATAGATGATTCATGCTGGCCATTTAAAAAAAAAACTTATTGTATTTGAATTATTAGGTAATTTAAAACATGCTGTGAGCATATAAAACAGTGTTGGCAAACAAAACCTTACATTTTCCTCCTGGGACTTTAACAAATTATTCCTGGCTTCAGTGATTTTTCGGGTCAAATCATTGATTTCTTGGACCATGGAACCCCTCTCATTTTCGAGACGATTAATCTGAAATGAGGTTGGGGGTTTGGAAAAATATTTATTGATTTAAGCTGCTTTATAAATTATTCACAAACAGTGCCACAAGTCAACTTTAAGTGGGGTAGCACACCTTCAGGGCATTAAACATACGCTAGTACAAAATTGGTACACACACCTAAAACAAATAGCAACAACAGAAGCATGTTTGAAATAGTAACAAACAGTTATGGTGAAAGAAATGTATTTTTAAAAAACTGAAAAAAAAATCTAAAATTGTAGAAAAAAGTTAAATTTCCAGTTAAAAATAAACATTGAAAAATTAGGTTTGTTGCTTTTTACCAAGTAACAAATATTGTGTAATATTACTAAGAGAGTATTTTGCTTTGAAAAAGTTGGGTGGCCTATGGTTCATCAAGCAAAAAATAGGAGCGTCATTGTTTCAACCCAGCGAACTCTCAAAATCAACAATAAAATGAGTGCAATGATGCAGGCAGGTTAAAAGCAACACCATGAGAAAAACACATTCAGGCACTGTTTCGCACCAAAATATAAAAATAAATAACGAAACAAAACAAACACTCAAGTGTTGTTCTGTCATGGATTATAAACAGACTAGTGTACACAGGTGGCGGATTTAAATGCAAATTAAAGAATGAGATGAATACAAGTTATGTTTCACAAGTGATTAAAGACTTCAAAAATGATTAATTAAATGAACATCTTTACAAGCACATCTGTACAAACAATAAAAACCTGTTGATCGTATTTCAACATTTGCAGTCTTTGCGAAAGCTTGTGAGAAGGTAGTTGTTAAGTGAATGTAACAGATTATTGTTTTTTGGGGCATACGAATATTCCAGGAACAACTCACCACCTTTGCTACTTTGCTTTCAAGTTCTCGGTTTGTACTTTGCAGAGATACATAGCTTGATTGTAATCTAAAAACATACTTTGACTTTACTTTCAAGTTCATTTCTAAATTTTCACCATTCAACAGTTAGATTTGTTAAACAAGCATAAAATTATTTGAAAACTAAAAAAAAGGTGCACATATCAAGTTCAGAAATTGTCATTGGGTACTATATACTTTATACTATCTACTTTTAGTCTAGTTCACTTCATTCATACGTTTTGTATTGACTTGAAACTCTCTGTAACTTGTCATTGGCAACATCCAGCTGTGATTCCAAATATTCTCTACTTTGTGAATATTCGGCTTCAGCATGATCCAGGTTTCTGGTAAGGTTTAGCACTTTCTGCCTAAGTGCTTCATTTTCTTTCTCCAAATCCCTTAAAAAGGTAAAATGGTGTAGGGAAATTGAAGTAAGTAGTGCAATCCACCTTAAACAACCAATTTTAAAATGTCCTTGTTCTTTTATGCTTTACTGACATGTAACTTTTGTGAGTATATGGTAACTGTTTTACTAGTATTGTGCAGATTCTTTTTTGTGTTAAGAGGTCTGGTTTGTACCAGACAAATACCTATTCTGTCTGCTGCCTGCAGTATTTCTGAGTTTGCATTATTCAATGCAATTTCAGCTAAATTAGACCGCTAAGTTTTTTAACCTCAATCAAAACATTTGAATCAATTTATGTGGACACTACCACAAACTTTAACCAAAGTTAAAACATTTTAAATAGCTTATGATTTCACTGCATCTTTTAAACCTTCACTTAGTTTAATTAACTTACGATTTTGGACCAGCTACACTTAGTTTAATTAACTTACAATTTTGGTCCAGCTATTGGAACACTGGATTTCTGCTGAGTTGTTAAGTATTCCTGAAACAAACGAGCATTGTTATTATTACCGCAAGCAAATAGGTTACCATTTAGCTTTCGACAACGTCCAAACCACAATGTTTTAAACAATAAAAATATGATCAAAAACAAATTTTACACGAATGCGCCAACCTTTCACTCGTAAATGTGGATGAACTCACCGAAGCTTTTCTGTACGGCCTGTAAACCTTTCCACCGCTATTTGTATTGTACGCCATGTTTCGCTGATTAAGCCATCCAATTGCCGTGAAGCTTCCTAATCAACTTCCCGTCATTGAAAACACAACTTTCGTCACAGATTTCGGAAACCTTCTTGTGTCCAGTCTGATGTACAGGAACATTGCCCCTCGGTAGCGCAGCAGAGCAAACGAGAAATGGCTTAATTGGAAAATTGACAAAAAAACAAAAATCAACAAAAAAATATCTGTGAAATTGAAACGCAAAAAGGCAATGAAAGAAAACAAAATAAGTCGTAAAGCATGTAAGTTTTGCATTGTGAGGTAATAATCGCATTGTTGCGTATGGCCTTTAAAAACTTTCTTCCATAGAAACCGACGTAAAAACTATATTCGCCGGTATTATTTAACATTGCCACATTATTTTCTGCTTTGACAAAATGGAAAACTTCGTTCATAGTGATCAGAACATGGTAAGTAATAACACAGTTTCCGAAAATAAGATCAAGTATCCCAAGTGCTTTGCCGTTTTCTGATTTTATAGCAAAGTTTAATACATTTTAAATGTAACTTTAGAGCTTGGTTCACCGTCGGGATCACCCTCCACGACATTCTTACGCGTATATGAGACAAAAATTTCGAGCAAGTCGCAACGCTGGTCACAATAACGAAATGGAAACGGATGCAGATTCTGTAAGCACTCCGGCAGCTGCAGTACAACCCAACAAACAAGTTCCTCAATTTCATATACCTTATCCACCTCCGATGCCTGGGGTTGCTCCATTTTTTAACCCCAGACCACAGGNGCTGTTTATTCTGTTGGTGCTTGCTTCCGCTAGGCAGTGCAAGGAACCGTTCGATAACGATGTTGGTTGTTTGTCGACATGCAACGCAGCCATTTTCTGGTCCAAACTGTTTACTTGGCCCTAAAATTGAAACAATCGCCGAGTGGTTACATGCCTGATCAGAAGCTGGAACAATATGGTTGCATATTGGGGAAGGGGTGATATTTAGTATGCTTTAATTCAGTTTGCATTAAAAAGGTAGATAGAAGCGGACTATACTGTGAGTGGTACTATTGTGCTTTTTACATTATATACAGTCATTATTTTACTTTAAAAAATATCGAATTTTGAGCCATGATACGCCAGGCCTGCCAAATCCAAACCAGAACTTTCCTTCTAAGCCTCATGTGCACCAGAAGCTGGGCAAGCAAAATCAAGTTCGCGGTGGGATTTGAACAAATAAAAACAATTTATAAGGGTCTGACATTCTATCAAGTGAGCTACACAGGCTCTGTGGCATTACTGGACATAAGTTTGTGCCTCATCATTTCAGTACGTCATATCAGAAGTTCATGCAGATTATTTACCAACCGATGATTCGGATTTTCTTGAGACGAAACTCAGACTTTTAAGTTTGGAAATCGTTGCATTGCACTGTGCTGCGATGGCAAGTAAATTCTCCTCTTCCTGTTTGGAACCAATCAGAGTAAAAGCGGTGCCTCTCGAACCAAATCTATTGAAAGCAACACGATACCAAAAGTAACAGAAGTTGGTACCCCATAGCTGAAAAAATGCAGCAGACGTACTGTCAACGACCAACGCGTAAGCTATGGCGCGTGCACCTCTGTTAAACATTGTGCCCGGCACTTTACGATTTCGCGCAGCTATTTGCTTCTATATCGTTGATGTTGTTGGTTTGTTTCAATTTTATCCTCTGTGAGGAACAACGCCAGAATGAGTTATGCTCTTAATGAGACCACCGTCTTGCTACCTGCGTAATTGCAATTCCGCTTTTTATTTAATTTTTAGGTACTACTGTGTCACTGACGTTTGTCAACCGCCAAACAATGTCCTCTGCCCGAAACCTGTTTGTAACATTTAAAAGCTTCCTATAAATCAAACTGTGCATCAATTCTTGTTAGAAATTATGCAAGCACAGATTGTTCCGCTTTCTATATTGCTACTTAAAAATATTTTTGTGCATTGCACTAGACTGTGCTGATGCAGCGTTATAAATACTGGTGGATGCCTCACGATTACGTTCAGCACAAGAGGCAAACGCTTTGGTGGTCATCGGTTTATACCTTAAGATCACGGTTTGGCGAGTTTTGCAATCCCTACGTACCTTCCAGCTCGACCAATCCTGTGCATGTAGGTTTCCCAATCGAGGGGAACATCCATATTAACAACTAAATCAACGTGATAAGCATCGATCCCTCGTGACGTCAGATCGGTCGATATTAACACCCTGGAAACCAAACAAATATCTCCAAGCTACTTTATTGCTTTGTTACACATTAAGTTTGAGCATTCGTTCGGTGAAAGAACCGGAAAACAAACATATACATATGTTTTAAATGCCACTTGAACAAAAATCATGGGGAGCATTATTCCATTCGGCTTACAGCGATAATACACATACAAGTAAAGAGCAATTTTTTACCCCCCTTTTTGTCTGTTGAGCAATCCTTGAAAATGTACACACCTGCATTTAAAGTCTTTTAGCTTGTTAATAGCGACAATTCTTTGGGGTTGGTCCAGATTTCCTGATATGTAAGTGCTGGGCCATCCTGCTGAATTGAGCGCCTCTGATAAGCTGTGGGCCCTAAAAAGCAACATATTTGTAAACAGTGGCTGCTCTATTATTTAAAATAAGAACTTACCGAGAATGAAAGTTAGAAAACACGAGTGCCTGCTGAAAGGAAGATGTAGTGAACAGTTCAATAATGCTCTGAGTTTTCCTTTCGAACATAACATGTGGAAGACATTTATCCCCAACAACATAATAATATTGTTGCAGACCTGTAAAAAGGGTGTGTGACCATCTTTAAATCCCAAAATAACAAATTAACATGTTTTTGACAGTGTGCTTTGAGAATTGTTTGCAAAACATGGTCATGGTGTGCTAAAACCAAGTTCGGTTTTTAAGTTGCTCTGGTTTACCATGCATACATGTCTATTGCACACTTCATGTCTTATTAAATTTTTTATCCCTCATTCTGCACAGAATATTGTTACTGCCTGACCTAATAATGATGGATCAGTTGGATTTAATTGAACAAATTGCGGCTGACACATGTAACACTCTAGAAATTCAGCAAGTGCTTGTGGGTATGTTGCTGACACTGCTAACATCTGCTTGGTTGCTGGAAGTGTTGAATAAATCCAACTGTAAAATAAGTGACAGCACAAATATTTTTAGATAGGTCACCTGCCTTTACCACACTGAAAAGAAACAATATTTAGTGTCAAGGGTTCTTACTGGGTGCATAAGATTTTTGGTGGGCAAATTTGTGGTTGTTTGGGCATTTACCAAAAACACAATATTTTGTACTTAATCTGAGTTTGAAATGTTCCCTCTTCAACCAATTTGTCGGCTTCATCAAGCACTAACAACCGAACATTTTTTACTGACAGCACCTCCAGTTCCACTAGCTGCTTGATCCTTCCTAAACAACATAATGAATGTTACACATCTAATAAGGCAAAATAATTGTTAAAACAAAACAGATCACATAACCTTAACACTATTTCTTAAAATTTTGTTAAACTGATGTTATCATAAACTGATATTGTACAAGAACATAAAGTTACATGAATTTATGGTGCTTACCAGGGGAACCAATAGCTATGTGGCACTTTTTGGCCTTAGTTCTGTCTTTTGAAACTTCAGTTCCTCCAATAAAAACTTCAATTTTGAGCTCTGCAATGTGCCGACCAATCCCTGACATCACACTGTGTATTTGTAGGGCAATTTCACGGGTTGGAGCAAGCACTATTGCCTTTAAACAACATGAAATCAAATATGATCAGTCCAGTTTAACCTAAAGCACATTTCTTCTGTTTTTTCTACCCCACTAGCATGTTAAGGTTGTTTTCATGGACACTAATACCCCAGCATACATCGTGATTTAAATTATTGCCACCAAGTCACAAAGGCAGTTAAACATGAATACATATCTGGCAAACAATGTTTTAGATTAGGCAAAGATTAGGCTGATTTGCTTAGACAGATCAAATGTTTTATCACTTTTTGCTGGATCTTTAACGTTTATTCATAGAAAGATCTTAAAAATTTACTGAAAACTTATTTGCAAGGGATCAAACATTGTGCTACCTGGCACCAATTATGTGAATTGTACTAAATACAAAATGCAATCATTCTAATTCTTTTACACATTGAAAAACTCTCTAGAGTTACACAACCGGTATTTCCACGCAAAAACGGTACAAGTTACTGCATGAGAGGGTCAAGACGTCTTCAAAATTCTGACCTGTAAAGAGAGTGATTGTGGATCCACACTCTCCAGGGCAATCACAGAAAATACACATGTTTTCCCAGTTCCAGATTTCGCTTGAACTACCATATCTAAAAAGTACTTACTTAGTGATTATCATAAATCTAGTCGAATAGCAACTGAGACAAGAATTTTTTTCATATGATGCTCTTTTTATAGGTTTCCTTTTCAGCTCAATTTGCAAATGCCCATTGTAAAAAAAACATTTTACAATGGGCATTTTTATGCAGATTATGTATGTTTTCATTGGTCAGCTTAATCGTAACCTAACAAAATCATATCTTATGTGAGCTGTAAAACTATTGCTTAAAAAAACGAAGCAGTAGCACATTTAATTATATTTTTTGTTTACCCAAACCACATCTCCCAAGAGGAATAGCTTTAAGTTGTATTGGAGAAGGAGCATAGAATCCAGAAGACTTTAGTCCTTGGAGGACATTGTCGGAAAGTAGTAATTCATCAAATGTAACAGACTGCTCAGTGTTTACATCATCAGTTCGTTCTTTAGACTCGTACACATGACCGATCCGGCTCTCCATAACTTATAATTTTATACACTTGTAACATAAAAACACATTGTTAATAATTGCGTAATCGCTATATTCTGCCCACGCTCTCATTTGAAACTACTGATAACCCGGGTGGCGCTGATTATGAGTCTGTCTGCTCAACCTAAAGTTTATTTTAAGTTTTTGATCTTTAAAGAATGCGTGTTACATTTGTGCGAGTGCGACCCAGTATTGATGTTGGCTTCTCGTGCTGTTGTTTTTTACGTTTTTACTTTCTCGCTTTCCCAATCCCTGTTTACACGCGTCACCTCTACATCCCTTTCCTTGTTTCATTTATTTGCATATTTCTTCTGCTTTTCACGTATTTGCTTTCGTGTTACTTTTCCCACGTTCACATGCTTGTGATTGTTTTTGTGCACTTTAACCGGCCTCAAAGTTAGGGGTGGCTGACAAGGTGACCCCAGGGTCTTCCCCCACCCCGCTGCTCGAAGAGCGCGAAATAAACTAAACTAAACTAAACTAAACTAAACTGGCTTGGTTGAAGCATCGCTGCTAAACTTAAGCCAAAAAAGTTTAAAAAAACAATAAGTTTGAAAAGATCTACTTATGACAGCACTAGTTGACATTTTTGAAGCATAAACACCAAAGTTCAAAACACGTGCTTACACAAGCCTTGTCATTGAATTTGATTGTTACGCTAATTTGACGTCATAAGTAAACACGTGAGTGACTTGCAAATTAAATAAACTGCTAGGTCATCAAGAAGTTGCTGACTGGCAAAACTGTTCCGGGTTAGGAGAAAAATTAGCGCGTTTTGAACAACTTGCATGGCGTTAAGTTGGAAAAAAAGTGTAAGTGTAAGTGTTTTACTTACGACTGGAATTTTACAAAAGATGTGAATACATAACATCGGCGGTAAAAACTAACGTGGTTGTGAAGTTAGAGTTGGAAAAGACATGTTGTCTTGGAATGTCGTTTATTGTCACTGAAATTTGTATGTAGGTCTATTAATTACCAAAAAATAGTCTACTAAACTAAGATTATGGCTGAACCCAGAGGTTTAACTAAAGAAGAAATTGCAGCTGCACTGCACGACCCTGATGCAAACACCAAGGTGAATAACGCTTACTGGACGTAATATACAAACTCACATGGTTATGGGGTGGTTTTGTTTTTAACTGACAGGATTTTGTGATGCAACAAACTATGATGAGAGTGAAGGATCCGAAAAAATCCCTTGCCTTTTATTCCCAAGTTTTGGGAATGAGGTGAGAAACTAAGGTTAAAACTTCAAGTCAATTTGGCACAAAAAATCATTCTAGAATTATCACTTTGCTTGTAGTTGTCAGACTGCTGCATGTTTATATTACCATTGATTTCCATGGACATTAAATGTAAACTATGTCCAATGTCAAGAGAATTTAACAGTTAGATTTTTATGCACCAACTTACTGGGTTTGCAGGTTGCTCCATACAATACATATGCCAAGCATGACATTTTCTATCTACTTCATGGGTTATGCAGATCCAAAAGATATTCCTAGCGATGATAAGAAACGAAAGGAATGGACATTTAGACAACCCGGAACAGTGGAATTGACACAGTAGGTCTAGTTTTAACTTTATTTAACTAACTTTGTTTTTTAGTTTCAGATTTAGCAAAAATTTATGGGTATTCTCCAATTGAAAGTCTGTGAAATTGTGATTTGTTATGGATAATAACAATGATGAAACTCCGACGGAGCTCAGTAGATGGATGGAATTAGCTTTCAAATATGCAGAAGAGGCAATTCCAAATGGAGAGGTGCCTGTTGGATGTGTGATAGTTCACAAGGATACACAAGTGATTGGAAGTGGTAGAAACAAAGTCAATGAAACTAAAAATGCAACCAGGCATGCTGAAATGGTTGCTATTGACAATGTTATGTGCACTATGAAAAATGACAATATGACTGAGATCTTCACAGAAAGTGTGCTTTATGTGACAGTTGAGCCATGCATTATGTGTGCAGCTGCCTTACGTAGCATTGGCATCCAGACTGTGTATTATGGATGCAAAAATGAGCGTTTCGGAGGGTGCGGATCAGTTTTGAATGTGCACACGGATGAAGATTTGACTCCGTACACTGGCCTTCCTTTGCAATGCCAAAGTGGCTACTACAGTGAACGAGCTGTAAAACTTTTGAAAAGTTTTTACAAACAGGAAAATCCGAATGTTACAGCACCCACTGTCACACTATAACATAAATATACAGCATTCGACCAACCATTTTGTTTGGTAATATTTGTCTCTGTTGTTATTTTTAGTAATTGGGGAACTGAGTATGATGATACAACATACCACAATGGAAATTCTAATCCAAGAGGTTTTGGTCATATTGGCATTTCTGTCCCTGATGTGTATGCAGCATGCAAAAGATTTGATGAATTCGGAGTTGAATATGTCAAAACCCCTGATGGAGGTAAATTCATTTCATACATTCATTCAACCAAAATAATTTTGTTAGATTGCATCAAATTTTACATACCAAATGAAAAACAAAACTTGTTATGTGATGACTGCAAGTGATATGCCATCATGCCACCACTAAAGATAAAATTAAGCAACCAAAAAACTTTTTTTTTGAAGTATTTTCTATGTGACCAACTGCAGTTACTAAATCGCACATGTAGTCTACAAAACAAATTGCACTTTCAAAAAACAATTTACCACCTGTGTAGATCGATGCTTGGAAACAAAAACAAATACGTTCGTTTGTTTTTCACAGGCAAAATGAAAGGATTGGCTTTTATCAAAGATCCTGATGGTTACTGGATTGAAATTCTCAGCCCAACAACTATTTAATTTAGACTGTTGGGAAGTGTTTTGTTGCACTGCTATCACATAACTTAATTATGTTAAATATGCTCCACTGTACATGCCTTCATTTTAATTAAACAAATTCAAATTTTTGTGTTTCTGCCATATATTCCTTTAAAATTACCAGACAATCACTTCATTGAAGTTTAAAGTGGATAAAAATTTCCACTGATTTTGTCTTTGCATATTTGATTTGGTGCTTTTAAAATGCCATTGATGGCTACATAAACACCACCAGTCAATATACAACTCAAAGCTCCAAGCGCAAATCCAAGATTGAAGTCTGCATCTGAATCTTTAAACGTCTCTGGCTTAAATGCCCCAGTCAGCACAACCACCTATCAAAATACAAGAAAACTTAAAAAAAACACAATTTTTTTTCTTTGAACAAACTACCTTGTCACCAACATGAGATTCTAGATACAGTGCTGTTTCGATCAGTTTGTCTGTTCCATGAGTGATTAGTATTTTGCTCTGTTTTGCATCATGAATAGTGGAAAGAAGGTGATCTCTAAAAGTTGTGTGGAAATGCATTAGCCTATGCATACTAGAAGTACACCGTTTCATGCAAAACCTGTCATCCTTTGTAATTTCTTGGGAATCTTTTCTGCATACAACTTTAGTTGAAACAGTTTGAGCTATTTGAACCCGCTGAATAATTCTTTCTGCGGCTGCATCACAGATTTCAAATGCATAGCCTTTTGACCGTTTGGGATAATCCTTGTCAACGGTTCCTTCAAATAAGCTCAAAGCGTTGTTAATAACGCATTTACATTGAACTATGCAATCCTTATTTGTTGGAAAAACCTCGTATGATATTAAAGAAACACCACGACTCACCTCCAGTTTGCAAAATTAAAATTTCGTTTGCAGTTTGCAAATTGTTGTCCATTATTGTAGACGGGAAAACACCTAAACTGTTTACAACTATTTTGCCACGGGTGGCGCTNTTTCGTTTGCAGTTTGCAAATTGTTGTCCATTATTGTAGACGGGAAAACACCTAAACTGTTTACACCTATTTTGCCACGGGTGGCGCTGTTAACGCGTTATCTATGACGTCATCTGTTATTTTAACTGGAAAAACGCGAAAGGTAGATATAATAAGATAACGTTTCTCTCGATGGTATCGTGTTACCTCAGATACTGACAGTTCTATAGAACTATGGGTGATGGCTTCTTCAAATACCCATCAATATCCGTTGGCTCAGCAACTGTTGCGAGCGTCAGCGAAAGGAGATCTCCACAAGGTTGTGACGTTAATTCAGAATGGCGCTACACTTGCAGTAAACAAGGTAATTTTCTGTTTCAAAGTATGCTCCAATGATCTCCATTGTCCAAAGGCATTTGTCAAAAGGGTTAATAATATATTTCTTTTTGGAAAGTTAATTTAGGCTATAAGATGCAGTGTTTTTTAACCGAAATGTATGTGTTTCAGCATTTGTCCAATCCATTTCAGATTTAAAATCAGCTTTTGTTTTGCAAAGTACAGTAAGTGCTAGAACAACAATTGTTGCGTAGGTTCAAGATCCTTTAAACCCACAATATAAGTTGTTACAAAATCTTGATTGTGTTGTGACAGCATGGAAGAACACCACTCCACATAGCAGCACATAGAGGATTTTTAGACATCGTTCGAGTTTTGTTGCAATCTGGCTGTGATCCAGATTTACAAGATGATGTAAGAATTAAGAAATAATTTTACTTCAACAAACCATACAATTTATTTAGTCATATATTTTATAGAATGGAGACACACCCCTGCATAGGGCAGTCAATGGGGGGCATGTTCATGTAGTACAACGGCTACTTGATGAAGCATGTTCGGTTGATCGACAAAATAATGTATGAACCAGTATAACAAACATGTAGTAAACCAAAAAAATTGTTGTCTTTTAAAAAGGTGAAACCTGAAAATAATTAATGTTTAAGTTCACTTGTGTTTTTATATTTACCACTTTAAGGTTAATACATTTGTGGACTAATAGGTATGTCCCTAAACATTAATCAAACGGTATGTATTCAGTTGGGTGACATCGCAATTCACGAAGCTGCCAGATGTGGTCACACTCACATTGTGAAGTTACTACTAAAGGCAAATACCAATGTTGATTGTGCAAATAAGGTGAGTTGTGGCACTTCTAGCCTGCCATGTACTTTACACTGGATTTGAAAATTGTTATTTTTTAACATAAGAGAACCTTCCTTGTGTTATTTTTTAAAATTATTTCATGAAAATATAGTGTTATCCTGTAGTAGAAAAAGACACTCATTTGTAAAAAAATGAATAAAACATTAAAGATTTGCTATTTATTTTAGAATGGTGACTGCCCTCTTCACATGTCATGCGGAAATGGACACACTGCCATAACGAGACATATAATCACAGCATGCAGTAACACTTCACCTGCCAACAAACAAATGGATACACCATTGCATTTAGTAGCAAGATTTGGTCATGTCCAGAGTATCAAAATTCTAATTGCGGCAGACTGCAATATCAATGCTCAAAATCAAGTAGGTTTTTGTGTGTTCTTTTTGTCTGCACTGGTGAAAACAACTAAAGTACCCCATGAAGTTTTGTCCATAATTCATCTCTGCAGTCCATTACTGTCAAGAAAAAAAGTTCTTAACAAACTTGTAATTCTATTGTGAGACGACCTATTTTGATAGGCTTTCCATTCATACAAATGTCTTGAAATAAAAACTATTTTGCCTTTTCACTTTTTTTTGTTTGTTTATTTCATTACAATGTAAAATTTTGTTTAAAAACACAATTTTTGGATTACATAGAAATATCTTTTGAAAATTGTTTCCATGATTTGGAATATTAAACTTGAATCTGTCAATATCGAAAATATCGCTATGCTGGCCAAATAGTTTTTAAAAACTGCATGCCTTTCAAATCAAATATTTAACTCATCATTAGTGATATACCACGGCTTGCATCAGACACAGAGTATTGATGCTAAAGTGTGGAAATGTGAAGATAAGAAAAAAAAGGGTTTATGTTTTCATACATGTTTGTGTGTTTCAGCTTGGAAATACAGCGATGCATGTTGCAGTGCTGGCACAAAATCAAAAGATTGTCCGATTGCTTCTTGATAGTCATGGTGATTTCAAGAAACTTAAAAATAAGAAGGGCAAAACTGCATTAGACTTGGCGAAAGACTTGAACTCAGGTAAACTTTGGTTGAATGTAAATTGTAAAGTTTAGAACTTACGTAAATTGCTTTTAGTCTGTAATCCCAACAGTGTCATACACAAACCAACCCATAAATGGGGATTAGCATGTGTAGAGATGCGATCCATATACTATGTGGTGAAGGAGCCTTAGGCAAAGGATGTATAGTTTACAAACAAGTGTAAAGCAGATCTATTTTTACATGAGACAAACTTTTTTATTCTAATAATACTTTTCACAATGTGAAATATGTTGTGATTAGTTTGTTATGTTATGTTCAACATTACTAGCCTAATGTTGTTTGACAGAAAAAAATGTGAAAATTTAGGATCACTCAGAATCGCATGTTAAGATGAGAATTAATTTACAATGTTGCCACTAATACCAAAGAAATAAAATTTCACCACAGCTGCACTTGTTTTTGTGACAAAATATGTTAAAATTTAATTCACTGGTTGTGTTTCAGGTGAACTTGCACTCATGTTAATTTCTGGAGCACGGCCATCCATCAGTCAACAACGAGGCAGGAAAAAACATAAGGATTCACCAAACACAGGCAGAAGCAGATCAGAACCAAAAGAGAATGAAACGAGTCCTGAAAAACAAGTATGCCTTTGCTGTGTATTCAGTGAGCACTTTGTGATGAAGTTTATTAAAACATATTTATATGTAGGGAAATGATCAACATCTCAAACAAAAGACCTCATTTAAAAGGTAACAGCCAACTATATGAAATCACAATTTTCATAGAAGCAATACAGTGTATTTTGTGATGTAACATTATTTGTGTTTTGTGTCTTATGAAATGAAACTAGTGCATTTTTAAATAACATGTTATTTTGTAGATTTCTTGCCAGACGAAAGAAAAGACAATCAATATCTCAAAGCCCTGACAGACCAAGGTAAAATCAAATTATATCAACCAGACATAATACACAGTTTACCAATCCTATATACACTCTCCTTCAGGATTCCAAAAAAAGTTCGGACCGAGCAAAAGCCAAGGAATAAACCCAAGCAAACGTTAGATGATTGTTACAGAAATCTGACTGTGAATCCATATGTTGTGCCTCAGCTATTTTCTCTTTACAGGTTTGGATATTAGTTTGCCAACTTTAATGTTGGTTGAGTTATTAGATTTGTCAAGTAAATTTCTATGAGGGCTTGATATTGCCATATTGTAGAGCCACTTTTTTGCAGACCAAATTTTTGGTGGGAAATGAAGTGAAAATGAGTTTAGCAGGAACTTAATCAATTATAAAGTGCTGTCAGTTGTATTGTGGACAAGATTGTAAATTCATTTAAATGTAATTTGGCTACACTTTTAAACAGTTTAGGTTTATAACCTGGAAAGTGTGTTTTAGGATCTTACCACATAGTGGGTAACATTGTCACAAATCCCATACCCACTAATAATGGTAGCTTTATGAGACATCATGTGTTAGTGATAGGTTTCAACCTGCCTATTAAGATGATCACAAGTTTAATTGTGAATTTCACACCACTACTAGTTACTTAATTATCTATGATAACATCTGGTGCCATTTTATTTTCTGGAGCTACAAAAAAGTGTTTGGGAAGTTTTATCAGTTTATTTTTCAGGTAGAAAANAAACGAGTCCTGAAAAACAAGTATGCCTTTGATTCAGTGAGCACTTTGTGATGAAGTTTATTAAAACATATTGATATGTAGGGAAATGATCAACATCTCAAACAAAAGACCTCATTTAAAAGGTAACAGCCAACTATATGAAATCACAATTTTCATAGATTTTTAAAGCAATGCAGTGTATTTTGTGATGTAACATTATTTGTGTTTTGTGTCTTATGAAATGAAACTAGTGCATTTTTAAATAACATGTTATTTTGCAGATTTCTTGCCAGACGAAAGAAAAGACAATCAATATCACAAAGCCCTGACAGACCAAGGTAAAATCAAATTATATCAACCGGACATAATACACCTATATACACTCTCTTTCAGGATTCCAAAAAAAGTTCGGACCGAGCAAAAGCCAAGGAATAAACCCAAGCAAACGTTAGATGATTGTTACAGAAATCTGACTGTGAATCCATATGTTGTGCCTCAGCTATTTTCTCTTTACAGGTTTGGATATTAGTTTGCCAACTTTAATGTTGGTTGAGTTATTAGATTTGTCAAGTAAATTTCTATGAGGGCTTGATATTGCCATATTGTTGAGCCACTTTTTTGCAGACCTAATTTTTGGTGGGAAATGAAGTGAAAATCAGTTTAGCAGGAACTTAATCAATAATAAAGTGCTGTCAGTTGTATTGTGGACAAGATTGTAAATTCATTTAAATGTAATTTAGCGACACTTTTAAACAGTTTAGGTTTATAACCTGGAAAGTGTGTTTTAGGATCTTACCACATGGTGGATAACATTGTCACAAATCCCATACCCACTAATAATGGTAGTTATATGAGACATCATGTGTTAGTGATAGGTTTCAACCTGCCTATTAAGATGATCACAAGTTTAATTGTGAATTTCACACCACTACTAGTTACTTAATTATCTATGATAACATCTGGTGCCATTTTATTTTCTGGAGCTACAAAAAAGTGTTTGGGAAGTTTTATCAGTTTATTTTTCAGGTAGAAAACTTAAACAGATCGATGGTTGTACTATTTTTGTTGCATGTCTGCAAAAACAATGTATGAATGAGTATGGCGTTTACCCCACCTTAGATCTGCCTGCAGTGTTATGGCACTGTTGTCATATTTGTTGATTTTTTTTAAGCTTTAATGTTGGTGTCAGTTATTACCGTAAAAAGGAATTTTTAGGAGCACTTGGGTTGCAGCCAGACAAAGTTTACAACACTGACAATTGAATAAATGCAGGAGCTCATAATTGCAGGTTTGGTGGTAACATTCACGTAACTACTTTTCTGCACATAGAGATGAACATGGCGATGTGCAACAGACGCCTGTTCTTGATCAACTGCCGAACCCAACGCCACAAATAGTTGAGGAGATACACGAGAAGATACGACAATCCAGACAAGAACTTCAAGATTCTGTGGAACAGGTAACCAGGGAGAAAGTAGGGCTGAGACGGTACTTAAAAGGACCAAAGGGCCATTACTTGGCACTTGGCTGGGCAATGATCTGATCACTTTTCTGTACATGTTTAATATGTGGAAAACGCAACTTAAATATAGAATTCCCAAGTTTTTTATAACAATAACAATGGGACGTACTTTGAGCAAGGGAACATACTGTTTAATTTCCTAAAACTTGTTATTTGCAAAGCCTGCATTTTATTTTCTGCATTTTTTTAGAGTGTAAATTGTATTACAACATGACAATAACTTTTCCACTGGGTACTATTTATGTGTGGTGACGAATTTAAAAGTCGGCTTTATCGGGCTTTTAGTGCCCACATAATCTGATATCTGATAAACTTTCAGCGCCGTCTCATCTTAATAGGCTTATTTATGTAATGTAGCGATGTTGCCAGAAATGCCCCAAGCATGTGAGGGAAATTAAAACATGTGCATACCAAACAAGACACTGTGATTCAGCGATAAATCCATGTAGACCATTATTATTTTAATCGCATTACTTTAAAGGTGTTGTGTCTGTTTTTAGTTGTTGACCAGAACTAAAGGTGACTTGCTTTGAGTGATTGGTGTATGGGTTTTTTCTCCTGAATTTTTCACAATACATGTGATTCTATTTGAAGAAAGTTTTACCAAAACAATAATATTCATTATGATCTGACAACACAAAATATATATACATCTTTTATAGATGGGTTTGCTTCTACAGAAGATATTTTGTGTTTGTTTAAAATTAGTTTACTATTAAGTTAAAAAGCATAGTATAAAAAGAAAGTCAAAAGTAACTGAAGCTTTTTGTGCTTTACAGACAAACTCAGCATTAATGCAAAGAATCGAAGATCTACAGCAACAAACAGAGTTTCAACTAAAATCTCTTGACCGCCTGACTTCAGAAAGGATCAACGCTGAGAGGATAATGTGCCTTCACCGAATCGACCAGCGTGCTATGCATGAGCGATATATGTCTGAACATAATGTAAAAAACAAGCTACAAGGATGGATGGAAACACGCTTAGAACAGCGCACTCCAGACTGTGAAACGAATCGATCATACTCAATGGATGTTAAACCATGTGAATTTGCTCCTATCCGCAATGGAGTTAGCACAGATGAAGGGTCACTTCACAATGATGACTTGCAACCTTCAGTGCAAGTAAAGAGACTAATGATGAGCCAAAACAGAGAAGTAGAATCCAGAAGTCTTGACTCTGGTGTAGGAGGTACTTCATACAACAAAGAACGACCATTATACCCAAGCCCACCAGTGGGTAGTTCATCTGCATTACATTGTTCGCCAAATGAGGACATGGAAAATGTGCATCGAAGGCATGTATGTTCACAATTGCAGAGGCAGCGCAGGGTTTTGACATATACTCCACCACATAGTGACTCCAGCCGTTCAGCAACACCCATTAAATTACACCATGTGTCTGACACAAGTGGCCGCAACTTTAGACAGCCAAGTCCCATCGCAAGAATCTCACCACACCTACGGGGCTACCCTGGATCACAAAGTTGGCATGGACAAATTGACAGGCCAAGTTTGCAACTTGTTGATGAAGCAGCATATTGCACAGATGAGGAGGCTTGTCTGTTAAATATGCTTAAACAAGAAAAGGAATTTGGTTTCCAAGGATATAATCTGAAGCCAGAAAATAAACTTCAAATCCCAATGTTTGTCAAACGTGTCCAGTCCCCATCAGACCCCATTAGCTATGAAATCCAGCATGAGGATATTGCCATCATTGATCAACTTCGGGATTTTACTCTGTCACAAACGCATGCTGTGTAGCAAAACTAAATATTTGTCTTTTGTTGCAGTCATGGGCTTATTGGGGAGTTTATTAGGGGGTACATAAACTATGTACACATATTGTGGCTTTTAGGCAACACACTTGTCCTGTTTTGTCAGCTGCACTTGACTTTATAGGTCGTTGTTAAACAAATGTAAAACATTAGCCCCATAACAGCATTTTTACTTTCCTTTTGTGCAGCACCTCAGCATTCACCCAGAAATGAAAAAAATACTTTGTAAATACACCTGCTAAAAAGTGTATTCACGACTAACACACATTTGTGATGTAACATTAGGCACAAGTTTTTATTGTCCAATTTTTATGGCCAACTTTTGCCACCCAAGAATTAGCACTGCCACAACAACTTGTAATGTACATTTCTGAACACACATGCAAGTAATTGTATTTTTAACTACCACTGTGAAAGTATTGGTAAAAAGTTGATAACTTTTGCATGATTTGGTATGTTTTACTTCTGTGTGTAACACTTATCATTGTGTTTGTGCTCGAAAGTATATTTCTTTGGTGCTGGTAAGTTTTTTCTTTGGTGCTGGTAAGTTTTGTTTGTTGATGGTGAACGATGGTAAAAGGTGGCAA
Organism: Phallusia fumigata; assembly: GCA_008931825.1. Classification (NCBI taxonomy): domain Eukaryota; kingdom Metazoa; phylum Chordata; class Ascidiacea; order Phlebobranchia; family Ascidiidae; genus Phallusia; species Phallusia fumigata. The sequence goes on from QXVZ01006084.1 coordinate 19,932, forward strand.
GTTTCACAAAACTTCTGTTTTTAATCATTGTAACTCCATGCAGTTCCAGTGTTACCCGAATGTCAGTTAAAAAACTTGTTCCAAGGTGTGGTTATTACCTGTACTAAAATTTTTACTAATTTGACATTTTGTGTTTGTTTTAAGCAGCTTGTTAGGCAGCCTTTTAGGTACATTGGCACTTGCTGTAACATCAGATTTACTTTATGATGCTATGTACTGTCACTTCGTTCACTGCCTTCTAAAGCACCTTTTTAAAACCCTTTTAACATGTAGTGCTTAAAAATTAAATTTTTATGTTGTTATGTGACTTCTTATATTTAAGCATGCTGAGCTAGTTGTAATTCCAAACCTTGTTCTTTCAAGAAATAATCTGATGTGCATATTAGAATGATTTTTATTGGTTCATGTATAAATGTATGTAAGGAATATTGCCCACATAAAATGGTCTGCATTTTGTTGCATTTCATACAAAAATTAATATAATTTGAAAGCAACCACAAAAAACAATTGACTGACTTTTTGCTGAAAATTATGAGTTTGTACAAAAATGATAAAAACAAAAAGTGAACTTCAAATCAAACAATGGTTACTATAGATCAAAAAATATGCATAAAAAGGCAATTAAGTTGTTTTACACATGTATCAGGCCAAGTTTCTTTGTGGTTCAAAAAAAGCTATAAATATTCATGATAAAAGATTTATTGCTAACTATTTTACCCGTCAAGTATATTGCAAAGTGCAGTTATGATTATCGGAAGTTAGTTCTGGAAAAAACTAACTAGACACAATTTATTTGATCAAAGAAAGTATGGTGTAGTTGTTCTAGCAGGAATGACACGCATGTTATCAGGCACAGCACGAAATAACTTTGGCTCTCGTTCTTCAGGGCTTTTTATGGACATTATTGCGGCAATATTTCCACACCGGTAGCAGTAATTTGGGGCAGACCATACAGTGACTAGGTTTTCATTAAACATGTATTTGTAGCCATCATGAACAACTTGGTGGGCTCGGCAGATAAGAGATAGATTGTTCAAATGAATAAACTCTTGCGTGACTTTGGCACCAAACAGCCACCCAGCACCTCTATTACTTATTGCCCAGGTGTCCACTTCTTCTGGGTCAGACCACACCAAATCACAAAATGGGCCTTTGTGTGGAATCTCCTGCTGCCGGTCGATCGTGCGAATTTGGTCCAGAGTTTTTATGTCTGGTGAAAGTCCACCGTGCACGCACAGCACTCGTGAATCGATTATTGCCGCAATGGTAAGGAGATCAAAGACTTTTGTACAGTAGCGCCATGCATTTGCATTGCCATATTTTGTCTGGCACTCATCGTAGAATCCATAGACTTGGGTAATCTGTCGGGTTTCATGATTTCCTCTCAAAAGTGTAATGCGATCTGGCCATTTTGCCTTCAGTGTGAGTAGATAGGTGAAGGTTTCCAGACTGTAGTAACCCCGATCAACAAAATCACCCATAAAAATGTAGTTGGTTTCAGGAATCTCTCCACCAGTACGGAAAAGCTCAAGCAGATCATAAAACTGTCCATGAATATCGCCACAGACAGTGACTGGAGTTGAAACTGGTTGCACGTTGGACTCTTCAAGTAGCAAGTCACACACATAATCACACAACTTTTTCAGGTCTTGCTCGGGGAGATACTTGCATTCCTTGGCCATTTCGATCATTTTATCTATGTTTAAAGCTATCATTTTGTATGTCTGTCTTTTAAGTGCCCAAGTTAAAAAACTGCAAGCAATAGACAAAGACAATGTTAAAAATGGTTCAGGCAGATGTACTTTTTACTGAGGACAAAACAGTTCACAACATAAATGATGGCAACATTATGGTTAAGATTAGAATTCAATACAGGTTTTAGGAATTGTAGTGCGAAGAACATTATTTTGTTCACAAAGACTAACTTGTAATACTATTTAATTAAACACTACACACCATATTTAAGTGAATTACCCTGTTTGTTTTGATCTGCATAACCCAGGTTTCTTAATACAAAATAGACCTGTAACTTTTGACACTGTTTCCAAACAAACAGATAAGGCTCGGTTTCATTTTTCTCCTCGAACGTTCATTGATTTCAGCTTGTGACGCAATCGAAATGGGACAATTTGATTGGTCAAAGGCATTCTCCCATGACATAGAATATAAACCATAGACAACGTAAAAACAAAACATAAAAACTCATCTTGGAAGGAATTGGACGTTTTATTTTAATCAAAAAGTAAATGCATGAAAAGTATGACGGTGTTTTTTGTCATGATTCCAAATTTAAAATGTATTTTAATCAACAAACCCTTTTTCGTCATGGATCAATGATCATTGTCTCAGATCGGTAACAGCTAACAGGTGCTGTGCAGTGCAATTGTTCTAAATTGTTAAATTGTGACAAAACAACAACCAGGACCTTGAAATGGAAAAGGATATCAGAAGGTGGTGTCCGGTTTGGAGTCAAAAGTTTCCATCTTTTTCTCATGACCCCGTAAAGAACTTTACGTTTTGCAGGTTTGGTTTTGCCTGTATTTACTAAATTGTATTCTTTTTTATCGCACTGACTAAGAACAATTGCATTTGTTTAAATGTTCCTTTACAATGTGGCCAAAAGTTTGCCTATATTGTTTACAATTTGTGCTGACCAAACGTCATTTAAGACCTTGTTTATGGCCACACAAGAGCACAAAAATGGTTCTGACAAGTCTGAAATATAACTCATGACAGGTTGTCAATAGACTCGTTATGAACATGACTACTTTTATTGTTCTTACAAGCATGTAGGATAAATACATAACTAACACCTAGCAATATCTGACACTATGAATTCATTTTAGGCTATGTAGAAACAGCCGCATACCTCTATCACAGGGATGTGTTTGGGCAGTTGGTCAGGGTCCACCTATGTCTGGATGGCGAGTCCGGCGATTAATGCGACATTTGGGTTCCCAAGAGCATATTGCAGCAAGACAGGCAGCCTTGGATACATGCAAAAGGGCATTGGGTAGGATAATGTTAATTCAATCTTTTTTGTATTTTGAGTTTTCCAACTTTTTAAAATATGGGTATGTTAGATGCATAAACATATTTGAACATATGAATAGTCTTTGCTCTGCAAGAGCTGCTCCTACTTGTTTATTTTAGTGCTATTGTGCAAAGAAAAGCAGTTTTTTTAGTAAATAGATGACAAACATAGTTGTTTGTTCTGAATATGACTTTGTTGGAGAAACCAAAGAACCTAACCTTCTGTCATGTATTTGTGTGTTGTCAGTATAAATACAATTGCTTGCAAAAAATTACTTGTTTTATGGAAAGAATATGAAAAGAAAAATGGAAGTGATGAAGAATCTGGATGTCCAACAGAACTTTTTGGTGATCCCTCTATGATACTGGGAAATTGTGATGCTGGACTTGAACATGTGAGAGTTTCATACAATATGCCCGGTATACAGCAGAAACAACCTGAAATCAGCTTTAAAATTAACACCCAACATTCCACAGATTGTTCCAATTTAAACTGATTTTAAAGGGGGCCTTTTAAATTCCTGGCCCTATACAGTGTATGATTTAATGTAGTACATGTGAATGAACTCCTATTTTTACCCAGCCTGGGGCGTTGACATTCAAAGACGTCTCAAAGCTCCTCAACGTTGAAATGGTGATGATGAAAGCCTATAGCAGCAGCTATTTACGACCCCGCACTCGTAAACGCCCCCATAAGGACATTTGCACACTGTCAGATCGACCGACCATGGTACCCCCTCCCTCGCTGAACTCCAGCAACGTGCGACGACTGGAAATACTTTACGACGATGCGAATGAAGACTTTACGGACGAAAACGCCAACATGTGCAGCTCAGACCGAGAAGGTACTGACGGCGTAAACGAGAGTACAGATCGGCTAAGTCCTGTAACGGTAACATTGGATGAACCTATCACATACTTGTATCCAAAGCGTCGATCGAACGGTACAAAAAAAGAACCAGGTCGTAGGGCTGAGGACGACGCTTTTGAAGTGCCGATCGACTCATTGTTATGTTTGCCAGAGAGTTTAAAAATACTTGCCGAAAGTCAGTCTCGAATTGCGAACGCAATTGAAAGCATGGTTGGATTGCAAAGGGAAATGTTACGAACGATGCGAGATGTTTCCGATTCGCTTAGAAACAACAATCATTCGTAGCGCGTGGTTTCCGCCAGGTACTTTAGTGTTTTCAACGTGTTCTTGTGTTCTGTGTTAATTGTGTTTCCGCCCTCTATGTACTTTTCTGTTTTTGCTTCTTTTCAGCATTCAAATGATGTGGGTTCGTCTTTGTTTTACAAAGTTTTTTCTCCTTATCATGATGTACAATGTACTGTGGTGCTTGTTCAAGACGGCTTGGATCCTGATTGTGCAAAGCAAGTTATTAAAAGAAGACTTTGCAACACTTTGTAGTTTTGCCAATGTGTACGCCAGTTTAAGCATTGAACATTTCCAACCTAAATATAACAGCTACAAGCTGGTTACGGACAAACTAGAGGGGTGGCTGTCTCACATTGCCATTGCAAGGACACTTAGGCACATAAAAATAAATGATCTTTTTCACACGACGTTACACCACTTTTACATTGCAACGTCTTGCGCGACATTGAATCACTACTTTTTCTGGTATTTATAACATAACTGTTTCTGCAAGCATAAACGTATGGTTTCCCTAACAGATGTAATAGCTGGTAGGTAGCGGTGTTAATAGGGAGTGGTAAAATTAGATTGCGAACAAAAAAGGGAAAAGAATAACTTCGCCTTATTGAAAAAATTAACAACAGACCTTAGAAGCTTATAGTATAGAACGACTATACATAGAAGCAGAGTTGTTGCAACGCACCGTCTTGTGTAGTGCGATTTTGCAAACGCGTTTCGGTTACACTATCACACCACCATTTTCCAAAGTTGAATGGTCGCCGACCACTTTGCCCCGAAAGAACGCATGTTTTGTAAGAAAAGCAATGGTCTAATAGCAACCGCTGGGCCGCGCCTGTCATAAAACATAACGATCGCTACCTAAGCTTCGGGACGTTCAGGAAAAGTACAGCTGTATACCATTGTCCATGCGGTAGAGGTCAGCGTTGGGTAACGAGACGTAACAATCGAGTCTCAAGTCAAGTCGCTGGTGTGTCGAATGTTTTTCAAGTCTCACTGCATAGGTGGATGTCAAATTTTCAGTCGCACGCCTATTTTAGAATAATGTTTTTATCAAGGTCAAAGCGGTACGTGAATAGCAGACGCAAGTTCTTTAGCACAAGGAAAACTCTAAGTTTTGTGCACCACAGGCTATAAAGTAGCAAGAAACTTACGGCGTTTCCACAAATGTTTTTGAGAAACTAGGTAAAAAATCGATGTTAAATTGTAAAATTATGTACTATAACTCCCCCTATCAGTACAATAACAGTTTGTGGCCAATGCCCAGAATGTAGTAAAGTAAAAGCTGATTCACACCAGATGCGTTTAACGGTTGCGGGACGGTTTTTTAATCTCGCGCCAAGCAGCGGGGCACTTACACCAGCCGCGACCCAAGTCTATCTATCAGATACGGCCAAAGTGTTTTATGTTTGATAGATAGACTTTGGTCCCGGCTGGCAAAATAAAAAAACCGTACCGCTACGAGTAAACGCATCTGGTGTGAATCAGCCCAACTGCTTAAAACCTACTTGGCCTTGAAGTTTTCACTTATTCAAAGCAAATAACAGCCAAAGAATATTCGTATTCGTGAATAGGCTACTTCGTTCCGATTTTAATATCAACTATTCGAATAGTATTTGTATGAGTTCACGCAAGTATTCGTATTTGCAAATAGTCTGTTTGGATTTCAGCTTCAACTAGTCGAATTGTAGGCCTATTCGATTAAATGGACACATGTATTCGTATTCGTGAATGGGTGCTTTGAAATTTAGCATTGTAATCGTGCAATTTTAAACGAAAGCAAAAAATGTTCGAATACAGCACGTTAGGAGCAAAACCTGTATTACAATGCATTCGAATACGAATGACGAAGTGCCCAATATCTGGTTGTTGACTCGAGTCTTCCCAACACTGGCAGCGACACATATTTTGGGATGCAACGGTAGTTACTTGGCCGACCAGGTGATTTATTCAGATAACTGACATGAAGCACCCTTAAACATTGTTGTTTTTCGGGACCTGTGAGTTAACTGATGAGTCAAAAGTGACAGTGCATTTTGACCAAACGGAAACTAACCGGCGACACACAAAAAAAGTGAAATCAATACGTGTCGCTTTGGAAGGGAACGCATACCTACCACTGGGGTGCCTTACCAGCCTGTTGATAAGCAGAGGTCGGAATTTGTTTTATTTTTATCTAGTTCGTAAACAGAAAGGCAGCATGAAACGTTGTGATAAAAAAACAAAACGTGCAAAAAAGAACATGAGAGAGAAACAGTGACGAAATGCCCATAGCAGCAAAGAAATCAGAAAGCAGCATGATAATAGGCAATGGGAAACGTAGTTGCAGCAAAGGCAGTTTCGAGGATAATCTTCAACCTCCCAGATAGTCATTGGTTAGAAAAAACTGAAAAGTAGTGACGTCGGGTTAAGGAAATAGCAATACGCTACAAGCCAGTGCACTGCGGTTTCGTTATTTTAATCCTCTTTGGAGAATTGGTGGAGAATCTAATCCCGGGTTTTAAAGCGATGCGATATGACCTTTCCGTGCGTTTAGGTATTGTCTGTTGCAAAACCGTTACTCAACGCGAAAGCAAATGCAAGGTCCAAGGTACAAAACTTATATATAGACCTCTGCTGTACACGATGACAACCCAGCCGAGGCGATAACGTAACAAGGTGTTACTCTTCGTTAAAACACTTATGGCTTGACACTGTAACATCAGTAAACATCAATTCTTTTTCGTCAACATGGGCTTTGTGATGCCTGCCATATTTTAATCTGCCGTTGTCATTTTTTGTTTNTTCGTTAAAACACTTATGGCTTGACACTGTTACACCAGCAAACATCAATTATTTTTCGTCAACGTTGGCAATTTGGTGCCTGACATATTTTAATCTGCAGTTGTCATTTTTTGTTTACCAGTTTTAGCAAACCATTAGCTTACATCCCTTTTCGTTCATAAAAATGAGGGATGCGGTTGCATTAGATACATGTTTATCTGTACATATAACACCATACAAAAGGATACCACAAAGTGCCAGGGCGCAGATCGGCAGAGAGTTGCTAGAAATCCTTTGCCAAAAGCACGAAATCCTTCCGCTTTATACGTCTGCAAAACAGCCAATCATTTGGGTGAATTATCTCAATCTCGTTAAGCATAACTGAAGGGAAAAAATTAAACAAAACGATGCCAACGGCAGGCGAAACACCCCAAATGTGAGTACATATCTTTTTGCATTGACACTACAGTTTCCATTAGGACGTATACCAATATACATGCTCACCTCGTGACAGCAATGTAGCATGTTTCTGTACCTGACGTTGTTTCGAGATTGATTCATCATTCGCGACTAAAAGTAAACATGAGAGTTATAGTTTGTGTTTAAGGCACGTAGTAAGTCCAAAACGTCACATAACTGGAACGTACCAAAACGAGTATTTGTTACGTTGCAATAACGTCACATCATGTGGTATATTATTACGAAGAGTATAACGAAAGTATGGTTTCACAAAAATAAAATTATAGCCAATAAAATAGTACCACCCCAATAAATTTTCATGGATTAGGGGGGTCAAAGTGGGAAATAGTACATTTCGGTAAAATTTGAAATAAATTTTTATCAAAGTTCAGAACAGCCGCCGTGATATGATTTCGCACTTCCCGTGGAAATGACGGTCGCAGATATTCAGTTACAATCGTTAACAGGGAGGTCGTGGCACGAAATATTAACCAATAAAATCTACTGCCGGTCTAATCGGACAAAAACAATGCAAAAACGTGCCCTGTGTCAGATAATGTGGCAACCCTCCGCTATAATCTGGTGCAAAAGACATCGCCCCAAAATTGTTTGTTACAAAATAATTTGTTCACAGAAATTGTGAAAGTGGACAACGTGCAGTGGATCGTAGTAAAGTGTCATCGCTTTGTCCAAATTATGTTAACGACTGCTTAAAATCCAGCAATCCTCAGTTAATGTCAGGTGAATAGCCCACATTTTTACATTTAACAACAGTTATCTGGACGAAGCCTATTCGTAAACCGGGAGCGTTTTCCGTTTAGGAGCCAACCACAAACTTTACCTTGATGACATCCATCGGATTTGCAACAACTGATCCTAAAATCGAAGCAAATGCAGATGATCTGTAAACAAAGCACAATGTTATTCAATGGACGTGGTTGTTTTCCATGTAACGCTATTTTCATTGTTCAACTTCCAGCAAAACATCGTAGTATATGTCAAGTGACAGAGGACATTAAAAAACCTTTGCTAAATCATATGCTATATTATGCTGTTTTTGCTGGAAGTTGAACAATACGCGGGTGTGCTTACATTTCGGCAAAGCAGAACGCATTAGTTTTGACAAATCTCTTTCTTATGCTGGTTCGTTTAAACAATAAATGGACAAGTTTAACCACTTAACACTATCACCCAAAGCAGCGAGCATTTGTCATCACCTGTGTAGTAAATCCGCAAATATTCTGCCATTGCTACGGTAAATTGAAAGGTTACTAAACAACAGATGTTTGACAATGCATGCAGTTGCGTTTTATTGCCAATTTTACGAGAGGCGCTTTGGAACACTAGTTGGGGAAGGCATAATATGTTTAGAATAGTGGTGCTAGCGTAGTTACATTGTGTAGGNGTAAACATGAGAGTTATAGTTTGTGTTTAAGCAACGTAGTAGATCCGAAACTGGACCAGACCAAATATGAGAACATTCACGTCACATAAGTAGAACGTATCAAAACGAGTTTTTGTTACGTTGCAAGATAACGTCACATCATACAGTATATTATTACGAAAAGTATAACGAAAGTATGGTGTCACAAGAATAAAAATATAGCCAATAAAGTGGTCCCGACCCAATAATTTTTCATGGATTAGGGTCAAAGTGGGAAATACTACATTTCGGTAAAATTTGAAATAAATTTTTATCAAAGTTCAGAACAGCCGCCGTGATATGATTTCGCACTTCCCGTGGAAATGACGGTCGTAAATATTCGGTTACAATCGTTAACAGGAAGGTCGTGACACGAAATATTAACCAATAAAATCTACTGCAGGTCTAATCGGACAAAACAATGCAAAAATGTGTCCTGTGTCAGATAATGTGGCAACCCTACGCTATAATCTGGTGCAAAAGCCATCGCCCCAAAGTTGTTTGTTACAAAATGAACTGTTCACAGAAATTGTGAAAGTGGTCAACGTGCAGTGGATCGTAGTAAAGTGTCATCGCTTTGTCCAAATTAGGTTAACGACTGCTTAAAATCCAGCAATCCTCAGTTAATGTCAGGTGAATAGCCCTCATTTTTACATTTAACTACAGCAGCTGTAGATGGTTTTACATCACTTTACAACAGTTTTCTGGACGAAACATATTCGGAAACTGGAAGCGTTTTTCATTTTGGAGTCAACCAGAAACATTACCTTGATAACATCCATCGGATTCGCAACAACTGATCCTAAAATCGAAGCGAATGCAGATGATCTGTAAACAAAGCACAATGTTTTCAATGGACGTAGTTACCTTCCATGTAACACTATTTTTATTGTTCAACTTCCAGCAAAAACAGCGTAATATAGCATATTATTTAGCAAAGGTTTTTTTTAATGTATTCTGTTGCTTTACACGTGCCAAGTAACAATACGCGGGTATGTATTCATTTTGGCAAAGCAGAACGCATACAGTTTTGACCAATCCCTACTTTTTCATGCTGCTTCGTTTAAACAATAAATGTACAAGTTTACTGCTTAACACTATCCACCCAAAGCGGCGAGCATTCGTCATCATGTAGTTAATTCGCAAGTATTCTGCCATTGCTACGGTAAATTGAAAGGTTACTAAACAACAGATGTTTAACAATGCATGCAGTTGCGTTTTATTGCCAATTTTACGAGAGGCGCTTTGGAACACTAGTTGGGAAAGGCATAATATGTTTAGCATAGTGGTGCCAGCGTAGTTACATTGTGTAGGAAATGGCGTATGGAATTCCGTAGTCGTGTTGGGTGATCCGCAGAGTTTCGTCATACACCGAAAACGTTGTGGCGACCAAGATTCCAGTCCTACACATATTAGGGGTAACACCCTAAAAAAAGAAACTAACATAAAAAATACAACTTTCTAAAACATTTGGCTTGTTTACAGGCCAAGCTTTTCATCAAAAAGCCGGTTAGAAGTGAATGAACTAACAAACCATTTCACAAATCAATAAATATTTCAAAGAATTCCTACAAAAATTTTATGCATGTTATCTAATATGATAAAGTTCACATTAAATTTACAAACCCACTCTGAACCATCCCTTGAAACCATCCTGGTAAACAAGTTGCTTGACACAGTTTGGCAAGGTCATGCCTTGTGTTTGCATTCGCACCTAAACAACATGCAGAAGGTGAAACATGCTTTGCACATGATAAAAGTAGACATATTGTGGTGCCATTGATTTGTTTGTGAACAAAACTGTAACACATTTTCTTAGCGATGATTACAGTAACACGTTTGTCATTGTGTGGAGTTCGACAAATAACAACTTTTTGCCAGTGAATTAAAAGCTACAGTGAAGTGCTTTACACCTGTGGCAATTACAAAAATGTGAAAGCAGATTTTGTATAATGGTATGCATGTGTGCAGATACATCATAATCCATTTACACATACCTTCATTATGTCAATGGGATTACACAAAGCAGCTGCAGACATTCCAGATAATAAACCAAATGTGAAGTTGACAGAAAAACTTTGCACTCCTTGTAAATATAAAATACAGGTTAGATGAGGCCAATGCATCAATATGTTTCTCTCATCAGGTCTACAAGGTTCAACAGGGGTTAAAATTTGTTATGTTGTAGCCTGTGATTTGTCCCTTGAGAAGTGGAACAGTCAGGATGGAACAATATTTTTCAGTCATTGAGGCTGTGAACCCAGTTTACCTTATATGGGACAACAACGTTTTGAACCAGTGACAAAAACAAGGCAACAAATTGCACAACAAAAGTCTTTTTCTGTTTTTATGTCAAATTAAAACAAAAAAAATAACAATATGTGCAGGTTCTATAAAGCAGTTTTAATTTCTTCTGTTTATTATGCAAACCTATGTGAAAATTCTTACCATTATACAAATTCCCAAGGGTCATATAAATTCCACGCTTCAAACCCCCATAAACTGATTGACGCAAAACTGCTGGAGCCAATCTGCACAAGAAAATATTTACATTTTCCTATTGTTTCAATGTAAATTTTTACCTATGGCAAACTGTACTCATGAAAATGTTTTAGTCTGTTCCGTTGTTTTTTTACAAAACAGCATTCACAACCCAATTGCTCACCCACAATACAGTGCAGGAACACCTTCATATTTTATTATTTTTACAATTGCGTGTGCTGGTCCTCGATATCTTAACTTGGTGTATCTGCTGTCAATTGCTTGACCCTGCAAAACAGTCGCTCATAAAAACAAGGCAACAAATTGCACAACAAAAGTCTTTTTCTGTTTTTATGTCAAGCCCACATTTTATTGCATTTGGAAAGATAAGCCTTTGATGATATTTGGGCTATTGTTAAGTGAAATGTGTGACAATCATGTTTGCTTAACACTTTTCCTGGGATTGTATATGCGTGTATTATTGTGTACTTGGTCCTTGTTTCATATCACTCCACTAAACTTACTTGAATTTGTAAACGAGTTTTGGCCAAATCGATTGGAAATGTGACAAGTTCCGCAGCTACTGATGCAATTGCACCATTAACAAATGGTCGAGCCCAGCTCTCTTCCAGGACTTTCAAACAAAAAACTCCCATTACAACAATGCGTCAACATGACAAAACTATTATGACCTAAACCTAATTGCAATAATCAACAAGTACGCATATTATTTACATGGGGCAATATTTGTTGAAACACTCATTAAGCAAAAAGCAAAGGTCAACACATATGGACACACAATGTTTACATTAATCAGAAAATTGAACAAAGGTAAAATAAAAAAACAGTGTGCCAAGAAAGTTTAGTGTGAAAAGAGTTTAAAATCCTTGTTTAAAATTTTAACCAATAAAGTGAAAATTTTATCTTGCCACATTGACAATGCAATCCATACCTTCTTGTTGCCAAATTGCATTTACTTTGTACATTTACACACACACAAAACAAACAGTACGACAATCTCTAACTTGACACATATTAGGCAACAATGGCACTGGAACTGAGTAAAATGTTTATTGCAAGCAAACACAAACATAACACTTTAAAAAAGACACAGACAGTAAGAGGGCAATGAAGGGTTATTATGGTGAAGAATTGTAAATCACAAACTTACAAAACACTTAATGGTTTCTTAAAATGTGTAAAACTTTGCTGTATAAAACTGGAGGTGAATTTAGCGCATATATGAAATCAAGATGAGTATAATCTGGAATAAAATCATATGCAGCCATTGACGGAAGAGAATTAACAAGAGTATTACAGTCTGTAGGAACAACAAGAGTATCTTTTCCACCACAGAATACATATGCCGGTACCTTAAATTTTTGGAAGTCATAGGTTGGTGGATGTCTCTGTCCATAGTGCCACAGGTTACTGTACCAATGTCCGTAGTCGAAATACTTCATTATACCATCTTTGGTTCTAGCCATTTGAGCCCAGTGGATCATGTTTCGTGTTGAGGTGCCAGCAGGATTGTGTGCAGAGTATACTGGAACTCTTGAAATGTTGGTATTAGTAAAGTCTGTGCCTCCGATAAGAAACAAAACATTCTCGCAATACTTTTCTTCATGTGGACAGGCTAGTTTCGAGAGAAAAACCAACAAGCTGGTATGGGGAAGAAAATCACCATCTCCAAATAACCGATATAAAAAGTTGATGTCACTTGCAATGTACTTTAGATATCGCAAAGGAGAAGTCATATGCCCAACTAAACCAGCAGGTGCTAGGGCAATAAAACTTTGAATTTTGCTGGAAAAACTGTCCCCCAAAGTCATTGCAGCAGTCAGAAAGCATGTATTTCCTTGTGAATGTCCAATGTAGTTAACCTTTTTATGGCCTGTTACATTAGTTATGTAATCAACCATAGCTGGTAAATCAAATTTTCCCATCTCATCGAAGCTCCATTGCCAAAATTTGAACTCGTCTGGTGACAAGCTCACATGCTTGGTGGAATATCTGTTTCCACGAACATTTCCAAGCCAAACATCATAACCTTCATTGTACAGAATGTATGCCAAACTTTCATTAATCAGGTTGGTTAGAAAACAATCAGAGGAACTCAGCAAACCATGCACTAGCAAAACAGGTAGGCGATATTTTGTTGGTTGTGGAATTCTCTGCATCCCCAAAATAAATCCGTCTGTGGTGTGTGGGTAGTGCTCTTCACATGGCAAACCTTTGGACGTTATAAGTTGAGTCGCGTTCATGTTCGCTTCAGGATCAACTGGACCAAATTTAAACATGCTCAGAATTTCTTGTTCAGGAGAACTACTTTGCAATGTTAGGTGGTTGTTTCCTTTACTTGGCATTCCACTCCATTCTTCAGTAAATCCCTCAAGAATTTTTCGGGCACTTTTTCCATTGCTTGCCTTTTCTTGAAGGTTTGTAAAACTGATCATTAATAAACAGACACCTGCAACAAACGCCACTAAGCAACAAAAACCCAATGCTGATCTCTGGTGCTTCATCTTCACATTAGCAATCAATAAATGTATTCGAATCTGAAAAGCCTGACTGCAGAACCGCGGGGGTGATACTATTTTGAGTACGTCTAATTATCTTTCCTGTTGTAATGTAATCTCATTTGCAGGCGAGCTTTTTGCAGAGTGGTCCCCGTTTCTGGTTGTCGTCATTCAAATACTGATGTCCTGGGCTCAGGAAGAACAATATCCGCACAAAGGGCCTCAGTCATAAGCAATAAACAGGCAGCATACCAACAGGGTAAATGATCAATCTGGTGCAGAGGTCAGCGTTTGACCCGGCCCACTTTTTTCTAAGCATGAACTCATGTCGTAGTTCACTTGACCTTTCACTGCGGGGGACACAACCCACACCGATTTGACCCAGAGTAAACCCGTTCCGCTTTAACGATTTATCATACTCATTCAGGCGTACAAACAGCATGAAACTTCACTGCATTGTTTTTTCCAATCTATGCAATGTGCACACATAGGCGTAGCCAAGGGGGTGCGAAAGGGGCCACACCCCACCAAAAATTTCTAAATTGTACATCAAGGAAGTTTAACCTTAAATCTCAAAGTTGTGCATCATGTAGGTTACCCTTGGAAAAATTTGCGCCCTCCCAAAATTTGGGGCTGGCCACGTTATTGCGTGCACAGGGTAATTTTGTATACATAACCTTTGTATAAGGTTCTTATGACAGTCTTATGACATTTTGACTCAGTGTGCCCCCAAGCTTGGGACAGGTACAGCACGCCTGGTACACTGCCAAATTGAGCAACTTTCTTTATTCCTTTATAAACTAAAGCTTGTAGTAGTCTATGATCCCATTAACAAAAATAAGATGAACAGATCACTGAATAAAAAAGAATTAAAATAAAAAATAACTACCGTTACATGGAAAATGCTATTCAGTACACAGAAATTTTAAATTCAGCCAGTTAAAAAATTAATGTAGCTTTATGAAGAGATTATTTACTCCTAAAATTAAACAAAAGTTTGAAATAAATGCAAAACTGAATCGTACCAAGTCACGCATGACAAATTGTTTCGTAACAAATGTTCGAAACACTTGTTTTAAAATTGTTGCAATCAATCAGCCATAACGTCGTCATTTGCGCGGGAATTATGTTTCCTTCTGGAATTATTTTAATTGTTCTTGTGGCGTTGCTTGTCACGTGTCATGCTCAGGAATACAGGTGGAATGCAGTTTTGTTAAAGCACGTGGACAGGGGTACAAGTTCAACGGAGACTCAAGACTTTGAAAGTCTGGATCCAGTAATTTTTAAAGATGAAGTTAGGGAATTTTTGCCATTTGTGGCCATGTCTGCGGTAAGACAAATAGAAAAATGAACTAGCTGACTAATTTTGATGCAATCGTTTGATGTTTTAAGAGGTTTTTGGGCTAACACAAATTTAAAATATTTACTGGAGTTGTTAACAATTAGTACTATTATTTTGCACTCAAAAAATAATAAATTTAATATTTGTGTGTTGTTGACAGGCAAAAGTTCAACAGACATCTTTTTCTTCCAGTCAATATGTCTTAGAAGTTGCTGTTTTGAATAAAAACAACCAAGTAAGATAAAGAATTGATTTTATTGTTTTGCTAAAATTCTATGGTGGCATATGGCAATATTGCCATCACAAAATTTTAGTAAAAACTTAAAAATTAAATGCTTAAAAATTAAAAACTTGGCTATGTGGTTTGATTAAAAGAAGTGGTTCAAAGCAACTGCTTGCCTGAAACATAATGAAATGCTATGATTTACATGTAGCAACAAAATAAATTAATAAATTGCCAGTTTTTAAATTTATTCATACTTACTGGCCATACATAGTTTTCTCTGCGGTGGGAAAACAGCCATGATAAACGATTTTCGCCTTCTCAGATTCCAATGAAATCCTCAGAAAAAAATCTTTTTCGTGTTCATATTACATGAACAATTTTTTTCGCCTAATGAAAAAGGATGATTTCTTACTCTTTTGCACAAATTTATTTATGCTCAACGACCAACATTTGCAGACAATCCTGCCAATTAGACAACTACACATCATAATGTGAGTGCTCACATAAACATTGAGTTTTATTTAGGCAGCTGAAACTGTAATGAGGCACATGGTGCTCGCTGGTTCGCAACCGGTTGTTAAAATATATGATTTACCCAAAAAGAATGAGATCGATGGAGGGCAGGTTATACTACAACTGCATGGAATTCTTTCATCATTGGGTAAACAAATCTATTCATTATGTGGTTTAAAATTTAGTATCATCATGTTTGCAGGGTTGTCTGACTACAAATATATGTCTAAATTTTGTTTTGTTCAATTCACATTATCAAATCTTGACCAAAATTAACATGTATCGTTTAGTGCAAAACTATTTCAAAATCTTTGTTCAATAGACAACACTAGTATGTTTTTGTAAAAGGTGATGGAAATGTGGAGGAGATATCAAATGTTAAGTGGAGTTTTCCTTTACCAGTCAATGAACATACAAATGGGATGACTTTGGAAATAAGTTCAAGAGATACTGGATCAGCAACAGTAAAAACTTTTAAGTAAGGTTATGTATTTTTGTTCCTACTAAACTCATTTTATGTCTATTCTGTGATAACCATTTTAGTATCAAGCATTTAGGGTGGTCTTGGGTGAACTTTACTACCTGCTGCCTTTGTTTTTTTTCTGAAGTGAGAAACCTGTTCCTAACCTGTTAAAATGCTGTGTGTAATTTCTATTGTTTATTTCCATGTTTTGATATTTTGTAGTAGGTTTTGAATGACTGATTTTTATCAGTAAATCATTTTTACAAATGTTTACTTTTTATTTTTTGTTGATGACTGATTTTTATCAGTAAAATGTTTTTACTAAAAGGTTACTTCTTTTTTCTTACTAACCTTGGAGCCAATTTTCCAAGTTATTTCTGATGGTGACAACAGCATTTGTCAAAACATAGAAAGTCTTTTACAGACAAGTACTAGCTGCTGTCTTCTTATTGAGAGTTTAGACTATTTAAAACCATGAGTTTTGTACCTGTTTTGTTGAGTTTACACGTTGGGTCAATCTAGAGACCAGAGTATTCTGTACTGCAATTTGAGAAATCTGTGCTACAGATCAAATTTATTTTGGCCCATCATTAGGAACTATATTACAAAATAGTCCTGCTTTATTATGTGTACATAACCACATAGCACCTTAGAACTTTTGTTGTTTTGAGTAGGAAAACTCTCTTCATGGTGAAGCATGCACATTTGCAAACAACATCCCTGCCCATACCTTTCTCTGTACCTAATTCTGTAACACCTGTCATTTACCAAACCCCTCTTACTGTTGTGACAGCAAATGATTATCTTGTCTTTTCCTCCACCGAATTTGAACATTCAGTTGTAAAAAAGGTAGGTGACTTTTGTTCCAGCTGTAATAAAAAAACTACTGGCTTGCTTAATTTTATTGGTTTAAAGGCCCACCTTATTCGAACATTGTACATCTTGTAGGCCATATGGTACTGGAAACTTTTGTTATTTACAAGGTGCCAGGTGATAATTCAGTGCAGCAGACAGACTGTTCAGAAGCTGTTGAGACTGTTTATGAATTTTTCGATCAGCTTTTGCATTTTACCAAGGTAACATAAGCTGCACACCTAACTTGTTTAGGTAAAAATACAACTATTTTTTGGAAATTTCATGCATTTAACTATTAGTAGAGGCAAGTTTTGATAAAAAATGGTTGTTAATACTTGATTGGAAGCATTTACACTTAATGTACTAGAAACAAGGACTTTACACTTTGTAAGACCTTGTAGTAACACATGTTCTTGTAGTAAATTATTCGCCTATTTCAAACAGAAAGGAATATTTTGGTCACTCAAGAGAAATCAGCAAGATGACTTCAGGAAAATGGTTGAGGGGAGTGAAAGTATCTGTGCCAGACTTGTCAGTCTGTCACCTTCATCTAGAACAGTGATCATATCAACAAGCAAACAACTGTATTTTTTGTCAGTTCCTACTGCAAGTGCAGGCAAGACATGAATAAGGTTTATTAAGAGTCAATACAGTGAACAATCATGTTTCTTCAGAACTTGAGTAGTAATAAATGAAAGCATCTCCTCTAAAACCAGAAAACCTGGGAGCTATGTTTATCTTCTGACTCAAACTCATGGCTAGCAGCAGATGGATCCAATAAAGGACACTTAGTTATCACGGAGATAAACATTAACACCTTGAACACTGACCTGGCAGATTGGCAGTCTCACATATCACATTGTAATGAAATCCCAATGTGGCACTTGGGGCCACAAAAATCTAACCAGGGTTGCACATAGCCAGCAGTTTATATGTAAATTTACATGGTCAATAATTGAAAATGCCCTACAAATTCTTTATTGTCCTGCACATGCAAACAAAAGTTGTCTTTCATTAAATATGATGTTTTTTATCCAAATTTTTGCAAACAAATTCATTTTAGATGAGTTCGAGCAAAATAACATTTCTAATTTTTCTTTGGTTTATGTGCTGTAATCTATGTGGGACAAAGTGATACCATGCCACCAGCATATCACAAGACATACATTTTGNACAGATCCTTTTGCCTATGCTTATGCCTTTGAGTTGTCCAATGAGTTGCAGTCTATTGAAACACATGGAAAACCATTGAGTTAATTGATATTCGAGTCAGTTGTCTTACAACCTGTCCTAAGAGATTAACTACTACACTGTAAAATGAAATGGGTGACAAACCATCAGTTGAAATTCATATTTTTTAGGTCAAAATGAACCTATTCTAATGAAGGCAGAATGCAGCAACATATCATTGTTGTCCAGGCACCAGAACTATGCATTCCATTTTCCCAGAGTCTGGCCTGCATTTTTAAAATCGGCAAATCTTGACCATCCAAAGTTTACCTTAGCTGATACTTGTATCCCTCTTCACTCACAAAATATGCTGATGGCTTACAGAGCCATTGTCCAAATGCTTGTCACACAAAAGGTAGACCTTTTTTATCCAACTAACAAAATTTTTTTTGCGGGGGGTTGGTAAAAAAATAACCAAGCAGTTAATTATAAATGTGTTTATGCCAAGATTTGGAATCGCCACCAGATGTGCAGTTTCATTATTTTGGTCATTTATAATTTTTTTCTTGCAGAAAATTGGAAAGCACTTTTGGTGGAAGCAGGACAAAACTGTTGCAGGATCAGATTGGTACATTGATAATATTGGCTATGAAGATTATCTTCACTATCTTGCTACGAACAATCTTCCTGTTGGATTTACATGGAAGTCATATTTTTCTATGCACGATTACTTAATGGAACACTCGTTCAACCCAAATGACTGCATCATACCAAAGAAGCTGTATCTAGATAAGGATATGAAACTGATGTAAGATATTCTATGACGCATCTGCATGTATCTATTTATTTTCAAACTGTTGCAATGTAAGTTTTTAGCACTGATAAAGCTCCCTGCTTATGTAAGCATTTATGCTTTTTGGTGTAATATGTTTTCATGAGGTATCAATGCCAAACTGCATGTTTATTCATAGTCAAAAAGTGATTAAAAAGCTTTGTTTTGTCTAAACATACTGTGATGCTTTTGTGGCAGTAGTTTATACTAAGACTTTGCTAGAATCAACTTTTCCCTTTCTGCTGCATCTGACAACATTCTATCATCGTTGAAACAACAAGATCTCTTTGTCTCCTTGTCTCAAAATGGAATTGTTGAGGTTGTGGTTGAAAGGCACAGTGGACCTTTTGAAACCATTTTTGAGGTGAGTTCAACAGCATATTCCTCATACATTTCGGCATTTAGAAGTTTTTACTGTAGGATCATTAAAAAATGTGCTGAAGACCAAACGTTTTGATACTCTTTTAATTGTCTGTTTAATATGTTTTTTTGTGCATGTTGGATGTGAGTTACTTAATGCAAATCACTTCCTGGTGGAAGATGTACACAATAGAATACATGACTGTTATACCTAGTTTTCAAAGAAGCTGATGAAGTATTTTTGTGTATGACTTAAAATGATGGATTATTATATTGCTCAGGTAACTTTTAAAGGCTGCCAACTACCTCAGCATTCTTCTGGAGCAAATTTGCAACCTGTTGGGGTCAAAGTTCAACCATGGCATTATGCCCCCACTGTGCAAGGTATGCAAAAATAAGAGGGTTAGAGTTGGTGTAGACGTACCTAGTGTTTTAAAGAGGCAGCACTAAAATGTGTTAGCTTTTTTAAAGCTATGGTTCCCAAACCCAGCTCACAACCCCCTTTTAAGAAAAAAATTTGTGAACCTTTGTTCTACAACTGTACCAGAAGAGAGCATGATTTTAAATCCACAACAACCTAACAACTACTGATTAGTAAGGTTATGGTTCTTGTTTGTAGGCATTGACTTTGTTGTTATGGGAGGGTGTCCTCCTGCACTGTCCCTTGGCTTCGATAGAAACCGATCGATTCAGATATTGGCAGATCGAGGAAGAACTGATGACTTTGAATGTTTGTATGAAGTCAGTGATGAAGTGCCATGCTTTACAACATCTGGTATTTTCTAATCTTAGTATTTAATAGTACATACATTTTTGTATGTTTAATTGATATTGTATTTGAATCTTGCAGTTTTTTATGTAGCTCTGATGCATGAAAGTCATTTTATGTCTCCAAATAGAACTGTCACCCAGGTTGACAAGTTGTGTACATTTGTGTTGTATGCATTCCAACTGAAAATAATCACATAAAATTTGTCACATCGTTTTGTGATTAAATATTAACAACCATGTTTTGGTAGAGACTAAATCAATAGCACTTTCTGTTTTGTAGAATTTGTGACAGCATTTTTTGTGTACGACCATATTACTGGCTTGAAAACACCATTTAAAGGCAACTTCACACTGAAAATAGTTGGTGGTGGAGTTGGTTACCACGAAAATATTAAAAGTTACAGTGAAGAGGAAATTAAGATGTATAACTACATGCCAGGAGACAGGTAATTTTTGCCATGTATGGTGGTTTCAATTTATTAAATTTTTTATGTTTGTTTATTTGTTATGTACATAAAACACCAGACTGGGTTATGTTGGAGTACTGAAACTTTGACATTCCCTGTCTCTGAGACAGGATACATGGCAACATTGCTGCAACACAGTGTAACCTGATGTGTTAGAACCAAATCGTGATTTACTGACTCTTAAGTAAAGAAAAACAAATAAAGATTTTTTGACAGAACTGAAACAGAGCCGGCAGATCAACACTGGGCAAATTTTCAGTATAAAACATTTTGTCATCAGTCGAATTAAATGAAAACAATGAACAAAGAGCCAACATTAACTTTGTTGAGTTTGAACTTCAACTAAACAACAAATTTGTATGCAGTAAAAAACTTGAAAGCCTCATGTGGACAGTTCTTGATTTAACAACTGCTGATGGAATGAAGGACAATGCAACTGGCCAATACATATTTAATGGCAACAACCCAGCAAGTATAGTATTTGAGTGTCGTATTGATTCTCCATGTGGTAGCATTCCGTTTGGAGTTTCAAATCCGTCAGGTGATTATGCCAAAAAAATTTAGGTTTTGACAAATTCTATTTTTTTTTCTTGTGAATGCCATGAACATTACAAGGTTGCTTTTAGTGTAAGTATTAAAAAAAGCCAACCAAAATTATTGGCTTTACACAAACACTTTTGTAGATTTCAGAAAAACTTATTGCAATACCTTTAACTACACCCTGCTTGAAGCTTTGTTTAATACAGCAACTTAATCTTTGAACTATTGCTTTGAAGAGTTTTATTTGGTCATGGAGGTTTCAAACAAAGGTGTTGACAGTTCAACAAATTGCGACTTTACAACAACATTTGAGATTCACATAATTGGAATCGAACTAAACGCCAAATCCCATTTCACTATTATGCTGGTAAGTTTTTACAGTCCTGTTAAGAGTGGATCTAACCTCTAAACAATGAAAATGTATTAACTCCTACTAATATAGGTGACACTGGGGATTCTGCTAGTGTGTATTGTCATTTATTACCAATCTACGGATGGACAGGGTATTGTATACGCGAGGAAGTTTTTGGGAAAATGGAAGATTGCAGATCAGGCACAGAAAGTCCAACCACAAATCAAGGTTGTGGTATAAATAGTTTAGTTTGATGCTAAAAATTCTGTGGTACTTGGGTACACAATTTGCAGATTAAATAGTCGCAATAAGAAGATACAAGCCAGTACTTGTGTGTAAAACATTTACTACGTTTCGACAAATGCTGTTGCCAACATAGGGAAAAATGTTTTTCCTGGTGATGACAACAGCGTTTGTTGAAATGTAGCAAATGTTTTACAAACTAGTACTGACGTGTATCTTCTTATTGGTTCGGTGGTACTGAATGGTAATGGGCACATTAGTAAGTAACTAACCATCTTCCCAAAAAGGTAAGTAACTAATTCACCTCTGTCATTGGCAGCAGATTCTTCATGCAGGTGGTGATAGCAAGGTGTCAATTGGGTCCTATCACAGTCATGTTTTGGCCAGAAGAGGCTCACAAAGACGTAAGTACTAATTTTCCTACAACAAGCCAGTGTAATTGACTGTAATACATGGTTTGGTGGAGGTAATTAATCAAACTAATAAACTACTACTTTGAAGGCCCTATGCTTGGTTTATATTTTTTCCAAAGAAATGTGTTTCACCTGACATTTTGTGATGTTGATATGAAATGTGAATTTGGCATCATAGCAGCTTAATGCAATTTATGTATAAATTACATTGACTATTTCGCAGAGTCACTTCTTTCCCCAGCATTAAGTATAAACAGATCGTCAAGGCGAAGAAGTATTGCAGCTGTTGAAAGTATGGTCTGCATGCACTTGCTTATTGCCAGTTGTTAAAATTTTCTCTGATATAATTTGCAGATATTCGACGGATGTCAACTAATGTTCCTATGATGTCACAAAATAGATTTCCAGATCCACAGAGTGATGTGTCAAGTGATAGGGCCAGCACAGGTAATTTTTTATCTTAAGTTAAGCTGTAACACCATTGCCTATAAAATTTTACTGAACATGCATTTTGTGATCCAGGCAGTAAAAACTGATGCGAGAAAAGCAACAAGTGAAATATTTGCATTATAAATTCTTTTTAGCACAATTTGTGAGTGTGGATTGTTTACTGGTCAGTGGTTCATAACAGTAGCTTTGATCAACAGTTACAAGTTTGTCTTACTTTGGGACCTAGGGCAGTGCTGATTTGAAACCTGCACAAAGTTTCAGAGTTATTCTGAAAACTGTTGGACAAAATGGAAATCAATACAGAAAGTATGCAGATTTTCTGTACGTCCTTTTCTTTGAGCACTGTCTTTTTTTGGGCTGCACTATGTTCCTCATATATTTGTATGGTATGAAACCAGTAAGCCTAACATCCACCGATGGTGGGATGTTTGAACAGTAACATCACAGATGTCAAAGCAATAATGTATTATGAGATAAAACCAACACAATAACACTATGTTTTTAAATATGGAACTGACACACTACAGATGTACAGGATGTGTAAAGAAAAACATTGCAGGGTAAATAAGCAACAAATGTAAAAGTGCAGCAGTAATGATCACTGGCTGACTTGGATGCAAATATAAAAATGCCTGAAGTTCAGCCGCATTACACCAAGACTTGATATCAGGGTTACTTGATGTACTAGCTACCGTGCCAGTTCCACTTGTAGAATATCCCCCCAGTCATCTTTAGAAAATTGACATTTTGAATTAACGTTCTCCAAGTCTGTGTATGATGATATGTGAGTAAATGTTCCTTTGATCCATTTTGACTTGCACCTTTGTGTGAGGTACATCTGTTCAACCATAACCTGCATATGATTGATATTGAATTAAATGGCTGAAGTAAGTTTTACAGTAAAATTTGAACATCCAAATCTTTACCTTCCAATGGCTGGCACTGCAAGGGACGTTGTGTAGTCCTGTGGCATTGTGAAAGCGTTTGTACAACGTTCTCCATACATGGCTTGACTCGTTGATCAAACAATACCAGTTTTGGGAAACCTTTGCAAAACAACATGTCCTTCAAAAAGCAACAGGAAATGGCAAGAGCTCGTGCATACAATACAATATTTGCAGGTGCTTTGTCCAACTAAAAAAATGTCTAAACCTAAATCCCTAGTTTTCCTTACCTGTGTTGATTTGCAAACACTGCAAACATCCATGCTTGAGAAAATCTCTTCGGATAGATATTCTGGAAGGAAAACCGTAAAGTCATTATTAAAGTTTTCGCTTTGCTCAGAAACATCAACCACCATCTTCACTGATGATTATACCCGACGCAGTTACCATGCACAATATACTATGACTGACCTATATTTACACAGCCGTTGGGCGAGTTGTTTGTTGTTATTGGTCAGCTGACTGGTATTAAAGCCGTGACGTCATAACGGGTATTTAGTTTTAAGTTTTCATGACGAACGAAATTTATTAAAAAACAATGATTTATATTTGGTGCAGAAATACACACATAAAACATTTTTCAGATTCCGGAAAAAATGTGGCTCTAATAATCATTAGTTTTAGTACAGGTTTGTGTAGTTGGTAATCTGTTGAAGAGACTTTTGCGCTTTTTAAACCTCTAGGAAATTTTGGGTGTAATTTCATCAGAAAGTGTCCTATATGTCCTGTAAATTTATTAAAAGGATTTATTTTTGGGTTGATTACGTATCGTCCTGGGGTCATGTGAATTACTTAAAATAAAAATTTATGGTTCTGCTTACGAGAAGAGTCTGGATCAGGCGATTTCAGAAACTTGGAGTTCTGCTGTTCAGCGGAGTTGTAGCTGTTGTGGTTAGGAGTGTTCTCGGTTAAAATATGTGAGTAGCGTAAAGGGGCGTCGTTTACGCAGGGTTACGGATTCCAAGTACGATAGCTGTCATTTTGAAAAAACAGTTCGAACAAACATCACATAACACTCGCTGGTCACGTCCCTATTTAGAAACGTACTGACTGGGTGTTAGGTGCGTAATTGAATATACCATCAATAAATATTAACAAATTGCCTAAACTTTACATAAAC
>QXVZ01006087.1:0-13862 GCA_008931825.1 Phallusia fumigata
GTTCGAAGATGGCGTTGCACTGTTGTAACGTGTCCACTTTACGTCCGCCAGAGCGTCGTCTGTCCAATCACATGAGTCCGCTTCGAATGAGCAATCCAAGGGTAGAGGTGCTAAAAATGTAAAGCAATATATTTAATGAGTAACAAAAGCAGTAGCTCAATGGGTTCTGCAGGAGATTATACTTATTTGTTGTTGCACTTGGCTAAGTTTTATTAGGGCATGAAACGCACCATTACCAGGATATTACCAATAAAATGAACGGCGGTCATTTGCACTGAACTAGTGGTTCGCAACCGAGCGTTATGGACCCCCAAGGATTCACAGAGAGATTTTGGAGGTTAAGCTGTGCATGCACAAGATAAAAGCAATGTAGTGAAACTAAATACCAGCCGGTATAGTCTAAACCCATTTTGTTGAAGAGGGTTCAAAGTTTTCGGTGAAATCGTCAAAAGGATCCAGGAATTGAGGAGGTTGGGAGCCACTGCACTAAACCCTAATACATCGCAAAAAACTAAAAGAGGGTCTATGTGCATCAAAACGCGATCGCTGGGTGTCGACAGAGAGTTTGAAATACGTGTGCTATTTATACACAAAACTAATTACGCAACAAACAAAAATAAAAAGGCGTTGAAAGAGATTGACTTACGTGGTAATGTTGGTGGCGGTGGAACCGCACCAGGAGGTTGAATGCTACATGACGTTTCAGATGTGACGTCATCGATCGCGACATAACCGACACCGTCTTGAAGAGTTGCTTGGATTACAAGCTGCAGAAAAAAAGGAAAAAAAAACATGAAAAAGTGTTAATTTTTCCTTGATTTTAAAACTTACTCTGTAATCCCGGACGTAATCGACTTTCACCGCTGCTTGCATCCAACCCGAAGTTCCATCCGAATATTCCCATACGCTAACGTTGGCAGGATCCTAAATGAAATAAAACAAACAAATGACAACTTTTTTGAAAGCGAAAACCATTTCGCGTGATGTAGCAGCTTTAAGGTTGAAATATATATTTTCAATTATTTACCGGGAAGCTCTGCAGAACTCTCAACGTTCCAACCCCGGTTTGTTGGATATTGAACCAAAACTTGAGGCAAATTGAGTCAAATAATACTTCACTCCAGAGTTCAGCAAAATCGCCGGTGTCCAGGGTTCCGAATTTTTCAACGAACATAAAGTAACCTGATTCATGTAAACATGGAGTTGTTAGATATTCAATTTATCACTATGCGCTTATTTTTAGTCAAATTTAAATTGTTATGAACACCGGATTATACTTAATTCAAACCGCCGGGGTTAAAATGAGGTTTCCCACCATTTCCCTGTGTGCTGTGGTCACTTGATGGTCCGGATCCTGAAATGCCTCGACTTTCGACCCAGTTAAATTTGTCGTTTGTGTCGTGATTTATCCAGCCACAAGCGTCGTTCTCAAAATCACATTCCACTAAAATAACAATCAAAGTAAAAAAGTATTATCGACTAAAAAACAACTGTCGCTCAAAATAAATACAGTTCAGGTCCTTCAATGTGAAATGTTGCAATATAATTGGTTTTGGGCGCTTTATTAATTCAAACTCTAATGTTTTGGAAATAAATATTGATTTAAAAAAATTCACGAAGAATTTGACTACTTACACTGTTTCGGACATTCCTGCTGGAAAATGGTGACGTCATCAATTGCTATGTCGCCCTCGAAACCAGATCCCCTTTCAGCTTCAAACACCAACACATAATCGTATATTGACGGAATATTGACTCTCGCTTTGAACCAATGATTTCCCTGGTTGCTGTCCAATGACCATCGCTCAAAGTCGACGTCACCCTTTTCTTCCTACAGAGATTGAAATGTAAAATATACTGACATTTTGCCTGCTTTAAGATGTTGGGAGTGTAGCCATTTGCAACATCCCGAACAAACAAAAAATAGGCAAAAGTGTTTTAAAAACCTAATTTAAAAAAGTTCACTTTAATATTGGGATGATATGTAAAATATTCTGACCAATAGTATTTAAAAAAACTGACGATCTATAACACAAGTACAATTATCGCTTGGCCCTCTAAGTTAGTCATCGAAGACCAACAAACAAGCGCACCAATCTTCTTTAAGCCCGAATAAAACAACGCGCAATAAATAAAGACAAATAAAATTCGTGTTGACTCACAGTGCGCTGATGCAGAGATAGTTTTCCGATCCTCGACCCCAACATGTGATAGTAGAACTCAGCACAATGCGAACCACTCTCAGCCCCATATATGGGAGACATGAGACGAGCTTTGTCGCCCTGTACTGGACCGCTCATCTCACCATACAAGTAGTATCCTGAAAATAAAATTACCCGTTTTTTGGGGCTTGGGCACATCGACTGTATTCAAGAAAAACTAGTTGTGCGATAGAATTATGTGCTGCAGATGAAAAATTACCAACGAACGTACAAATAGGCGCGCTGATTTTTACAGATAGGAGTAAATAAACATACTTGGCTAAATTGTAACATTACAACGACTAAAGAAGCGTTCATTTCGTACAAATAATCTGCTGTTGAATGGTGAGTAAAGTCTGTTGATTATTATTTAACACGCTGTTTTAGGCGCATTAATCCAGTTAAGCTAATGCAAAACCCCACGTTGGTAGACCAAACTAACTCAATTCCAAATAAATATTATCAAGAACATATCTAAAAAAAATCGAAACACAAAACAATGATTTCCACTTCAACCACCTTCCGCAGTCTGATACGTGTGGTCAGTAGTTGGTCCAGTACTTGCCGATGTTGTTGAACCTTTCTGCCAGGTCCAAGGAAAATCAGCCAACGGGTCTTGCGTATAGGAACAGAGAGACGAGGTTTGGAAATCACAAGTGTGGATTTCACCAGCGTCTGAAACACAAAAATGTTGCTGGTAGCTATATATTTCAGTGTTAAAATTTTAAAATGCTTTGTTCATGTTTAATTACGTGGTTGACACTGGCCGTCGAGCATTGTAACGTCATCGATCGCTACGTCACTAATGTCTGTCACTCCGACAACAGCTTGAAAAGCGAACTGAAATATATGAAAGTTGCACACAATTTTTCAATATGCGATAGTTGCGGAGATTCTATTGTTTAATGGGGAATTTAGGCAAAGATTGGCAAAAGGGAAAGAATCCCACCATGTGCATACCACTACCACATATCAACATACCTGAAAATCCACGTCAATATCAATTTGAATGGAAACTCGCTGCCAGCGTCCGCTCTGATGACCAGTTCTTGCCCATATTGCAGCACCTAAATGAGGTCTGGTCTTCGTGTGAACACTCAGTGTGCCCATGCCCTCCCCATACATGTGATACCAGAACGAAAAGCATACAGTCTTTTGTTGACCGTTCAACTGGTTGAGTGGACCAAGAATTACTGCTGCGTCTCCAGCTGTTTAAAAAGTAAAGGTAATTATCAAGTATTACAAGAAATGACCAATAAACATGGGTAAGTTTATAATTCCTAACATAAATATGTTAATCAGAGTAGTTAAAAGCTATAACAGCCTGCCGTAACGTTCAAAAAATCCGTGTCGCATTTAAAGACTAGTTGGGCGAGCATTAGTTATCCTGACACATTTGCAAAACTTACTTGTGGCCACACTTGACCTTGAGTCAATGTAAAGGTAGTAACCTTGATCAGTACCGGTTGTGTGATCACTTTCTGGTCCTGTGTTGGGAGTTGGATCATTTCCGTTTAATCTAAAATAAACGACTGTTTAACAGTGGAAAATATTATGTTTGATGCTTATGTATTTTTGACAAATAGACATATCGTGGTATATTTTTATTTCGCAACATTTTGAAGCTTTACGAATAGGAACGCAACGCCATGCANATCCCGAACAAACAAAAAATAGGCAAAAGTTTTTTAAAAACCTAATTTAAAAAAGTTCACTTTAATATTAGGATGATATGTAAAATATTCTGACCAATAGTATTTAAAAAAACTGACGATCTATAACACAAGTACAATTATCGCTTGGCCCTCTAAGTTTGTCATCGAAGACCAACAAACAAGCGCACCAATCTTCTTTAAGCCCGAATAAAACAACGCGCAATAAATAAAGACAAATAAAATCTGAGTTGACTCACAGTGCGCTGATGCAGAGATAGTTTTCCGATCCTCGACCCCAACATGTGATAGTAGAACTCAGCGCAATGCGAACCACTCTCAGCCCCATATATGGGAGACATGAGACGAGCTTTGTCGCCCTGCACTGGACCGCTCATCTCACCATACAAGTAGTATCCTGAAAATAAAATTACCCGTTTTGGGGGGCTTGGCACATCGACTGTATTCAAAGAAAAACTAGTTGTGCGATAGAATTATGCGCTGCAGTTGAAAAATTACCAACGAACGTACAAATAGGCGCTTGCTGATTTTTACAGATAGGAGTAAATAAACATACTTGGCTAAATTGTAATATTACAACGACTAAAGCACCGTTCATTACAAATAATATTGTACAAACAATTTGCTGTGAATGGTGAGTAAAGTCTGCTGATTATTATTTAACACGATGTTTCAGGCGCATTAATCCAGTCGCGCTAATGCAAAACACAACGTTGGTAGACCAAACTAAGTCAATTCCAAACAAATATTATTCATTTCATAGCTAAAAAATCGCAACACATGAAAAATTTCTGTTTCAACCACCTTCAGCAGTCTGATACGTGTGGTCAGTCGTTGGTCCAGTACTTGCTGATGTTGTTGAACCTTTCTGCCAGGTCCAGGGAAAATCAGCCAACGGGTCTTGTGTATAGGAACAGAGAGACGAGGTTTGGAAATCACAAGTATGGATTTCACCAGCGTCTGAAACGCAAATAATGTTGCAGGTAGCCGTGTATTTCAGTGTTAAAACTTTAAAAATGCTTTGTTCATGTTTAATTACGTGGTTGACATTGGCCGTCGAGCATTGTGACGTCATCGATCGCTACGTCACTAGTATCTGTCACTCCGACAACAGCTTGAAAGGCGAACTGAAATATATGAAAGTTGCGTATGATTTTTCAACATGCGATTGTTACAATGATTCTTAACCTAAACCACTTGACTCACCGAGAAGAATCTTATATTAAGCTCAAAAACAATGTTTATTGGGAAATTTAGGCAAAGATTGGTAAAAGGAGAAAAATCCCTCATGTGTAGCACAAAATAACATACTCAACTCAACTCATACCTGAAAATCCACATCAATATCAATTTGAATGGAAGCTCGCTGCCAGCGTCCACTCTGATGACCAGTTCTTGCCCATATTGCAGCACCTAAATGAGGTCTGGTCTTCGTGTGAACGCTCAGTGTGCCCATGCCCTCCCCATACATGTGATACCAGAACGAAAAGCATACAGCCTTTTGTTGACCGTTCAACTGGTTGAGTGGACCAAGAATTACTGCTGCGTCTCCAGCTGTTTAAAAAGTAAAGGTAATTATCAAGTATTACAAGAAATGAGCAATAAACATGGGTATGTTTATAATTCCTAACATAAATATGCTAACCAAAGTAGTTAAATTTAGGTACACAATTCACGGGGTTTTAAATATTGTATCTTCCTATTGAAAGTAGTTAAAAGCAATAAAAGCTTGCCGTAACGTTCAAAAAATCCGTGTCACATTTAAAGACTAGTTGGGCCAGCATTAGTTATCCTGACACATTTGCAAAACTTACTTGTGGCCACATTTGACCTTGAGTCAATGTAAAGGTAGTAACCTTGATCAGTACCGGTTGTGTGATCACTTTCTGGTCCTGTGTTGGGAGTTGGATCATTTCCGTTTAATCTAAAATAAACGACTGTTTAACAGTGGAAAATATTATGTTTGATGCTTATGTATTTTTGACAAATAGACATATCGTGGTATATTTTTATTTCGCAACATTTTGAAGCTTTACGAATAGGAACGCAACGCCATGCACATTATTACTGAATTCTCTATTTAGTAGACAGTGTGCAACAATGTAGGGTTGGATTAAAATATTTAAAAACTTGAAATCGTTAAAACCTTGAAATTTACTACTCTGTCGTTACCTTTTCCAAGTTCCTGGGTAAGTTGGGTCGGCATACCAGTTGCAATAACCGTTTTCAAATGTACAATCGCTAGTTCCGGTAGTGGGTGGTGGTTGGGTAATTTCTGGTTCAGGGGTGGTTACCCCAACATTCGGAGGGGTGGCCGACACCGGACTGACGTCACAGTGGAGTGGTAGAAAAGATATGTCATCCAATGCGACAATTGCTGTTGGTAAAAAACAAACATGCATACTTGCACAACTACTACAAGTAAGAATTGGTCGTAGGTTCCTACATAGAAACCTACTTTCTCGAGCCAGCGGTAAGAAAAGTTAAAACGATCAATTTTTTTTCAAACCTAAACCTAAACGGCAAAAAGTTTTGTTTAAGTTTATATATTTGCATACTTTAACATTGTTTGTTAGAAAAACACACTTATTTAGATATATTTGGGTAAAAAACGTCTTCCGTACCGTCAGTGCCACCAGTTGCTGCAAATTCAATCAAAATCCTTCTGTGGTAACTGCTGACAATTGGTACTGTGGCTCGCAACCAGTCGGCCGTTTGACTTCCAGACAACGTCCACAGGACATATCTGTGAACAAAAACAACGCAAAAATACACGTTAGTTTTAAACAGTAACATTGCGATCATGGTCTGTTGTACCTTGCGTCAGAGTTTACACTTTCCATGATTACAGAAAGCGTTCCAACCTCGTTACCGGTCATAAAATACCAGAAACTGAGACAACCTGGACTGTCTGGCGAAGGTGAAAGCGACTCGCTCGAATACCAGGCAACATCATCAGGTTTCAAACCCACCATGTCAGCATATATATAGGTGCCTGCAAAGGTAATTTTATGAAATTCAAAGCGTTACCAAGCAAAACGTAATGGTGAAACGACATGGAGCGTAGAAAGAGAAGAGGGAATAATACAAACATGTTACTTTCAGATAATCCAAACCCAACCTTAATTTCATATGTGATGTCATATTGATTAGGGCAGGGGTTCTCAACTGGGGGTAATACCCAATTTCGCATTTGCATGGGGTATTTTGTTCAAAATGCAATTGTACGTTTCATCGAAGGATTAAATATCATTCCAAAGCTAATACTAATAACTTTGTAAGAATGAATATTAGAGACTACAAGTTAATCAATTGAAAAGAGTCCTAATATGCCGATGTAAACATACTATTTTTTTCTATGTCTAAACGGACCATGGTGTAAAAAGGTTAAGAACTACTGGATTAAGGTATAACGAGCATATACCTCTGTTGCTTATCGTGGTGTGGTCAGTCAAAGGACCTCTCCCTTCAGCCACATATCTTCCTTGCTCTTCGCTCCAATCAAAGTTGTCGGTTAGTGGGACATTATACCACAGACAAGGTTCTGGATGTTCGAAATCACACATCTATAAATAAAACACAGCACTTAAAAATAAGTCCGTTTACAAACCCTGGAAATTTACTTTCTTGTCAATCGCGGTTGAAACCTGTGGCCGAATTTTAATTTTAAGAGAGGTTTGGTGCGTTTTGCTCGTATAAGCGTTACCTCATTACAAGCGCCATCGATTAGGACAAGATCGTCGATCGCAATGTCGCCCAGATAACTGTTGCCAACAGTTGCTTCAATCATAATTTCGAAATCGTCTTCTGATGTGATCGCAGATTGACCGAGTAACCATAAATCTCCCTGGTTTCCTTCCCTATGCCATATTGGAAGACCTGTAGAGGTTGAATAAGTGGATTTCAGTTTATTTTAATCTTAATTACACAACAGGAAAAAACAATCTTCAGGGCACAAAAGGAAGTAAAAGTTAGAATATGAAGTAGATTCGACGTCAGCGTTTGGCAATAGGGTTAAAAGGAGAACAGCAACATTATGGAAAGAACGTTTTGATTGATCAGCAGCAAAAGTCCAAAACGAACCATTTGCTTATGAGAAGGAAACTGGTTTGCATGTAAAATTTTGTAAGACTATCTTAAAACAAGTACGATATAAAACGCAATACGTGACGTGAAGATATTGACTAACTTAGATGAACACATTACCGTAAGTCACCTCAAATTTCTAGGCCGTTTTTGTTTTGGTGATATTTGGCATTACTGTTTTATGACAATCACTAAGCACAGGACAAATTGCCAATGCGATGATAAATTTCGACCAAATAGCCGCTTCAAGCCAAATTAACTTCTTGTCAGCCGTGTAACAATTACGGTCAATTTTATGAGTATAATGGTGATTTTGAAACTTATACATATTTCTTCATGTGTCTGATAACGTCACTAGCTGACAAGCACGTAAAAAGGCATGCAAGAGCATGAACAGATTCAACAGCTAGCAATAATTGTACATACCGATGTTAATTCCGTGCGCCAGTGTTATGGAAAGTGATCCGATGTGGTCTCCGTACATGTGATAGTAAAACTGGAAACATCTGCTTTCGTTCAAGCCCGAGTGGGTGGGAGAATACAACCTTGCCAACTCGCCCGGTACCTACATAACATTTAATAACATAAAAAAACTCGCGGTAGCTTTGCGGTAAAATGTTCCATGAGAGGCGTTCTTTGAAACTTTCTCTAATAAATTATTTGTAAAGATGATAATGCATTCAATTCAAACAATATGTCTTAAAAACATATGTATTGAGACTGAATATTTCACATTGCATTGCTCCGAACCAACGTACACGTGGACTGGAAGTTTCAATGTAAAGATAATGTCCCTGTGATGTTTGCATGGAGTGGTCGTATGGGGGGCCGGTAGTTGTTGAAGAGGTTGTACCAGTTTTCCACGTCCACAGAAAGTCGGCACCCGCATCAAATTGCCAACCACATATCGATGATGTTTCCAAATCGCATACAAGTTGCTGAAATAAGAAGAACGCGTTTTGTCATAGGCTTTGAAAATACACACAGTCACAAGGCAAAGTAGTTTATATACCTCCATTTGACTAATGTTTGGGCTTTTAAAGCTTGCATTTTATTGTAACCTTTAGATAATGGTAAACTCTATTAACGAGTTAAACGTACGGATGGACATTCCCCGTCGCTGATTGACACATCATCAATTGCCAAATCAGACAAATCTCCGCCACCAGCTACTGCTTCCACGACAATTCTGTATGGATCATTTGACTTAATGTTGATCTGTATGAAAACAAAGTAAAACGTTGTGATTCTATTTTTGAGATAAACAAACCAAATGTTAGACAACGAACCTGGGCAGGTTTCCACCATCGTCCCTGGGCACCGTGGCGAGACCAATATGGTTCTTCAGGTATAATATCCGAGGTCTGCACATATACATTCACCACTCCCGCGTTGGTCCCGTGCATATGATACCAAAATGACACGCACTTCGCACCTTGGAAAGAAAAAACGAAAAATGAATTACTGGTTTAACTTTTACAAATATCCAACGAATACATACATATCCATCAGTAAGTCGGCTAATAGGCCAACCAATGTTCAAACACGTTGACTTTAATTGACAAATTGAGGTAAGTTAAGTTTATTTCGGTTGGTAAAGGAAAACGTAGTGACATAGCACCACATAAGATGGTAGAGAAAGATGGTACAAACCCATGGCCATATCTACAAGCTGTGAGAGTTTCATCCAAATACACCACACAAAAGTGCGAGGAAAAGCGCTACAGGATAGAGAAAAAAGCGAAACCATTTTGAAAGGAGACACACAACTACAGTATCGGGGCTCTGCACGCCTGCAATCAGTAAAAATCAGGTACTAAAGAAAAGCATTGGGTGATTTCGCCAATTAACTTACCTCCATCAGCCACTACAGTTGGACTGACCAACCTCGCCTTGTCACCGGGTACATTCGGAAATGAACTCTCTAGAAACATGTAATAACCCTGAGTGCAGTCGATCCGAAATCCAGAGACGTGATTAGGTTCTGCTACTTCCACATCCGATTCATTGGACCTAAACAAAATCGTTTGGTATATTTTCATCAAAAAACTAAAACTCGTCATGCCACACATTTCATACGTGAGGCATTTAAATCACAAAAGTTTTTTAGAAACCTTCCGTAGCAGTATCCGGAATACTGTGCGTTTTGTCCGTTGGTGTGGAAACAATAGGCTTCGCATAAAGGTTGTAAAGAACATTCGTATTCGCACTTGTCAATCTCGCTGTCCAAAAATCTAAAAATAGTGAAATGATATAAAATGGCCGTGGTATAAAATTCATCAATGTTTTAGGCGATGACATCGATTTACAGCAACTAGATTTCTAACCATTTTTTGCTTTCATTTATACGGATTCACAAGCAAGGTTAATGTATTAAACAAGTTGGTTCGTAGCATGTTGAGCTGTAGGAATACTTACTGTCCGAAGTTCCATATATAGGGCGGATTATGGTAAGTTGGATCAGAAAACATGTTCCACACCGCGTTTATATCATTTAAACGGTTGAAGCATACATCTGAAACCAAGAAATTCTTAGTGACCACTAACAAAAACTGCGTTTTGCTATTCTTCTTAATTGCCATTCCACATAACTGTTAACAGCAAATAGGTAACAGAAAATTTGATTCTGGGAAGTTTAAATTATTGTGTTGTTATGAGAACAATTACACACAAGCAGATAACATCTCATAATGACCCAATGTACAATTTTTAAAACATTGTTTAACCATGTTAGCTGCTTTAGGGGTCCAACCGTTGGGAGTTTGTGACAAGCAAAGTTCAGTATTCAGAACAAAATTTAATTCCTTTTTGCCCAGGACATCCACTTACTTCCATGTGTGTGATCTCCTTCCGGTCCTGTGTGTTCGGAGTCAGTCGAACCCATGTGACGTGTCCAGTCCACGTCATCACTTTCTCGCAAGTTCGTCCACCCACAAACGTTCAGTTCGAAGTCGCAGTCAAAGGTACCCAGGTCTACAAATATTTGACCAAGAAGATTAAAACGCATTTATGTTACAAGTCCAAAGATAAATATCCGTTTTTCTACACGGTTTCAAAAATATACTAAATAAAATTATTCATATTCGATTGTTGCATGAAAGTGCTGATTGCGCCATATTTGTTCATTGACAACACTCACAAAATCACTAGATATTTAAATCATTCCAAAAATGTCTATCTTACTTTCTGTTACTTGGAAACTCGCATCTTGGTGCATGGCATCTGTGTTGTCATCCAGCTCGATTTTTAATTGAAGGTTGTTGTCGTGACGTATATAGTGCGATGGGTAGTTGTAAGACTCGTAAACGGTGAAACCCTAAAACAAATGCAGAAAAAACTCCGTATTATGTATTTGTAGAGGATGACATGTTCACATGAAAAAGGTTTTTCCAAAAGCTAAAAATATCAATAAAAACAAGTTTTAAGCTAAAAATGTTTGTGTTCTAATACCAACCGCCGGGCTACGTCTGTCGCAAAATATAACAATCCATTTCTTCGCATTGCCCCATTTTCGTTTGCTGAACATACAACTATATTGATTCATAGCGAATTAGAAGGGATTAATGATGTAAACGATTGAACAAAGTTGCTGGGTGGCACTTTCTTCCACATCGAAATGTGGCAAACGTACAGAGGTTACAGCTGGACAATTAATGACAGCTCAAGTTTAGCTAGCGAAACACTTGCACCATAGCAGTCTCAAACAAACGTCCGTTTATGTGTGAAGGAGCAGTGTAATGGCAAGTGATAAGCGCTGCACCGCTTGAGTCGTAAAGTTGTCACTCAGTCCCTTTGCGTCGCGTCGTTTTGCGTTTGGGGTGAAACAATCAAGCGTTTAGTCATGTGTTTGAGGTTGTAAGGGAATTTACTTGACCGATCAGATACAATTTCAGACAACCAAAATAGCACTCTTAATATACGTTTTATATTTGTACATTGGAATTAATATTTCTGAATATTTAGGGTCAAGAAAGTAAAAACCGTTTAATACCAATCAAAATTCACAAAATATTTTTCAAATACTTTGCATTGTATCAAGTATTAAAAAGAAACTTCTGGGCGACTTACTTTAGTAAATATTGTATATGGAGACCTTTGGGTTAACCTCTGGATTAACTGCGATAAAAAGTTACGTTGCACAACCACAGATATTCAACTGTCAGGGGCACAGATCGTCGAACGCAATCGTTTTTAAAGTGGTTGTCCAATAGTGGCCAACTTACCGGGTAAAATAGGTCCGCGCGTGGAAAGAACGTTGCGTCATTTAAGTAAAGATCATCTGCGACTTTTGGATCCAGGTACAAGAAATAATTCCGGTGACGTAAGTAGCTGAGTGGTTGTGCTTCGGACTCAAACGACACAGTACCAGGAGTTCCAGTCAAACCAGGCGACACGATAAAAAATCTTTCCGAGCCGGTGTCGCTCAGGTAAGCCTCATTGACATTTTGAAGGTCGAATGCATGGGTTGGCAAGTTGTAGGAATAAACCAGGTAAGGACCGCTGCGCTGAAGGATGGCGTCGACCGGCTGACCTGCATTCAAGTGCGACAAGTTATACCAAATTAAAATTCAAACAAATGGAAGTTGAGTTTATTATGCTTGGTGAAAAAAAATCGTAGCGACCTAATTGCACTGAAGCAATTATCAAGCTAGAAACAGCAAACATTAGTTAAACCATCCAGGGGGTGGGGCAAAACTAACCACCCGGGTAAGAAACCCTGCTGGATAGTTTCCAAAAGGAAGGGTGCAAGGTAAATCTCGTAACATGAGTTTACATATTGGCCTGTTTTTGTGGACGAAATACGTGTAGTATACTAACGTTATGTACAAATGTTGCAACTTTATATGCAAGGTACTTTTTATCATTATCTTTTCAAATTAAGACTAACGAAACATAACGGTTTTGTCCATGAACATACCTAAGCAATTTTCTGCAGACGTTGTTATGTCATCAATGGCAATGACACCGACATCGCCGACTGCCATTCGAGCTTCAATGTCAATCTAAAAAATGCACAATTTTATAAAAACAGAAAATACCTTTGCAGCATTTTATTTTCGTGTCTATCAGCAAATTTGTTATCTCTGTGTACAATCTTTTAACTGTGTTTTGTCCAGCCAAACGTTCGTGGCCCGTTTTTGCCTTTGCTCCATTGGTTACTGCGTGGAACATCCAGCAAAGTTTAGGATTTAGATACCCGAATGTAGCATGTACAAACCCGGAAGCTGGAACTGGAACTGTTGATCGAAACTTGTCCCGGGCGCCATGTGTCTCCCTGATCTCCGGCAACTCGCCAAACGCGCGAACTTCTCGTTACATCGTCGTTTTGGCGAATCTTCACATCGATCGAACCGATTTCGGAACCACTGATGTAGTACCTATGAAAACGGTCGTTAAAAACACAACACACAATACAACGGAACATCGTATCAAGCCGGTTTGAATATTCGTAAGCATGCGTGCCTAACATTGGGAAATTTCGTTTTAACATATCTAACTTTTTCATTCGACATTTGTTTCAATTTTATTAGCTTGGCAAAAATGTCACAATACACAGTTCGATAAATAAGTCATAAACGCGACTGTGTGAGAGTAAAACCTTCAAAGCCGGTATCAACTCACGGACACAAACTCGTTGGCTTGATCGGAACAATTTCAGTTTCGGACATGTCATTTAAAAAATACTTATCCGTGACTTATACACAGTGCAATCAGCAGATGGACAAGTCAGAACAAAACCGCTTCTTATTTTTATGTTTAAAAGCAGTAACATTATGTAGAAACTTTTGCATAAGCCATAAGATCACAATATAGTAAACCGCGCAAAAACCAAGTACTTTACTCTGGCGTTTCTTCATCGTCAAAACATAAAAATTAGTCATTTTAACAACACTACAACAAG
>QXVZ01006094.1:0-20762 GCA_008931825.1 Phallusia fumigata
CGAGTGCTGTGCAAACAAAGTCGCCACCATAAAAGTCAACATCCTACATTGACATATGACTGAAAACATTTTCACCCCTGGCTGCGTTTATGTAGGTAAGGTGGGAGGCCACATATTCTTTCGCCCGCAAAACAAACCAACTCTTCACGCACACGAACAATTTAGCAGTAAACCATCTCGCTATAACTGTGATACATTGTTTACAAAAACACACGTGCCTTTCAGCACCCGCAGTGCCAGTAAGTATACAATATTGACACGCAGTTTATGTGGGAGCGGTCTGCGGTATGGAGTTAAAATTTACCCGATAAACAATGAGCTACCGCATAAAGGAAGCAATATAGATTTTTACTGCTGATACATTGCATTGTTTCCGTCAACGGATGAACGTAAAGGTCTCATCCACAACCCCGTAACAAAGGTTACTTACTAAATATGAAGGGGCGTGTAACTACCACTTAGTACATTTACCTGTTGTGTATCCGGTTTGGTTCAGGTAGGTCGCAAACGTTCGTGTTTCGAATTTGCGTTGCCACAGTGACGATGAACAGTTGTCATTGTTGGTTAAAACATGATGGTTATGCGAATACAGACCTAAAGAAAAGTATACAAAATACAATCCAAAATTTCAACACAAAAACAAATGTGTGATGAAAGCCTTCTTTTCTCTGGCTTTGAACAAAACCAAAAATTGGGTGCTAACAAGAGCATGAATTAGACACAAACTTATTTAATTTTAGAAACAATTTAAATACTTTATTCAAATAAAGTTACATGCTCACATCTCAACTTTTTTGTAAATACATCTCATGTATTTTGAAAATTTAAGTTTTTGTCGAACAACAATTGCACATGTTAAAATTGTGAATATGTTATACCAGTTAAAAAGGAACTTCTTGAAGGGCAACATATAGGCGATGTAGTAAATGCATTAGAAAATGTTGCTCCGCGTTGAATTATTCTTCTTTGTGTATGGTGCATAACATCCATTGATCCTAGAGTAGATTAAAAGATTCAATATGATTTGAAAAACAAGATGTATCTAACACATTATACAATATTGTTCAAGGAGTGTGGAATGACCATAAAGAAACAAAAATATTACAAAGCTAAACCATAAATAAAAAGTCAATATGATACCCAGCATAAGATCTTGGTCATCAGACATGAAGATGACAATGTTTGGTCTTTTTTGTGAAGCTACATTGGTACCACTGGGAGTTGAAAAACTTGAAGTTGTGAAAAAAACAAGAAGCAATACGACAAGACTCTATAACAACAATATTTGACCTACATGGTTAGAGGTTTAAATGTCATTAAAATGCTTTTTAAATGCATTTTATTACAGCTTTTGGTCTTTGCCTAAACTACTTAATTAGTTTATTACGTTTATTTTTTTTATTATAGGCACGCATATAAAACAGTCAAACCATGGACATACATTACTAAATCTACAAACAAAAAAGTCTAATCAACATTCAGTGTATACCCACATGCCCTTAGGTAAAACCATACTTTGATTTTGTAGGTTTAGGAATATTGACAAAATGTAAGAAAGTCAAAAGACAAACCTTAAAACAACATTTATGATGATGCATTCTGGCAAGCTTCACACCAATGGGCTGCTCCAAATCACCTCTTTTACCATACAATGGTAAGTTTAAAAGTTAGTACAAGCCATGATACACGAAAAAACCTGCAATTGTTAACACACATGGCCTCAACATTAGCATGATAGATTTTACACATTGTTCACAAACCAAACATTCTATAAGAGAGCTTTGTTTTTTTTTGTCAATTGTTTATGAATTGTCTACAGAGAACAATAGGTATAGCTGTGACATTTCTTCAATAAAACGATTGTTAATGCCTAAATCTTGAAATTAACAAGGATGAACTTCCACTTTTTGCACAAGATAAACTAAATGCCTTTTACCAGACACGTTTATCTTGCTTGCCTTTTCTGTTGTCTAATCGATTGGACATATCGACTTTGTTTGCAAACAAAAGGGCAAACTGAGACAAATCAGACAGACGACCCAAGGGAACCATCTGGTTGAACAAAATAGCAAACACAGCGTGAGTAAGAAAAATTGATTTTTGCTCTTAGCGGCTGATGTTCTAAATAGTTTTTCCGCACCAATAACAAAAATTGTAAAAAAGATGCCCTAATGCATGATCACGCATTATCTCCTTCAGCTCAGCTTGACCATCGCAATTGTATTGTTCGTTTAATAACAACCATGCACACACAGGGTTAAAAATATTATGAAAGGCAAATGCTTAAGCTGGGACAACATTAACTAATCCACGGCTTTTTATCTAATTTCGTACCTTCTCTTAAGAATCGTCTTTTGGGGTAATAATAATAGTATTTTACGGCCTAAAGATTTTGTAGCTTTTTGGTTTGTTCAGCTAACCATGCAATCAGTTGGTATCAGCCCAATCCAGTGGCCAATAGGTTTTCCGCTTTTATATCACAATACGCTGCAGTAAATCATGAACTGCAAACCTAAGGTTAACAAAATGTTTTCGTTTCTACATTTCTTTGAAACAATTGACGCACAGCACTCTGACATATTTCGATACATATCGCCTGCAAAAACCAGACCGTTACAGCGTACTTTCGAAAAATTAATGTCTTTCTAGTGCTTGACAAGAAGTACCTCGACTAGACCAAATTGTTGAAGAGATTACGATTCAGCTTGCTTTGTACAAGGTGGCAATTTTTACCCGAAATTGGCTGTTGTGCGAACAGCGGCTCCTTGGTGATAATTAGCACTGGTCTTAAGTGGAAAATTGGCAAGGATTTGATTCTCTCTTGTGAAATAAATGTTTTAATGAGACAGCATGTTTTGCGTCCAGACAAATAATTTCACATTCCACACATTTAGCCTTTGGAACACTGTATGTTAACACGCCACCCGCAGAATAAATTAAAAAAGCGAACAGCTAAGGGCATTTGGAAAAAAATAAGTCGGCCGGATGTAATCATTTGATGCCTTTATATTCTGAGACAAGGCCAAACGAATTCTGTTATGTGGGTCGAATAGGGATTTTGGTGCCACTAGAAAGAATGTAAAACCCTTCATTTCAGTATTTACAGAAAGAATCAGTCGTTTTGTTTGCAAAGTGAGGGTGACCTCTTTTCTGACATTGACTTTTGAGTTGCGGCAAAAGACACCGTTTACTACAAACTCAAACAACTGCCTTTGGATCGAGCCACATGTAATTTACATTGCAATGGTTTGTTTTTACGAAAAGTAAAATCAATCGATTTTGAATCTAACATGTGATGACTGTAAATGTAAACCAGGATCAATTGTGTCACGGATAAGCACAAGCGTTGCAATGGAGCGTTCCAAAACAAACCGTTGAGACGTTGACGAAGCTGACGAACCGACCTTAGAGTTAAACAGCGAAACGGAGAAATTTAATTATCACATCGTAGTACCGGATCGCATTCGCTCAATGTGGTTTGACTCAAGACCTATACAAAGGAATCAATCCGCGTGTGGCCGACGGGAAGCTGGAATTAGACCACACGTGAACTCACGCAAAACTTTGCATGGACATGCGCCGCTTCGTGACAGTTGCGTGGTTGGAATGATTTTGGAATCCGTCAGGCGTCAAATCCGACTTTATCGGCGTTTACTTCTAAATTCGAGTTTTCATGAGTTCAACGAATTTTACGTTCGTTGCATGTACAGATACGGAAATTTGGTTTGTTTACAAAGAGTGTTGAAAACAGTGTCTGGTTTCTCTCTGCGTTTACATGATAAGAAACTTTGACAAGAACTGGCAACCTTTGGCTCGTTACATCCACACTAGAGTTAAAATTGGGGACGAAGTGTATCTTTTCTCTTCAATTTTTCTCAGCAGGTATTGATCAGTGAAATAACCAAAACGGTTTTGGAAACACTGAAATCAGACGACGAACTTTTGTGAATTTTAAATCAGGAAGCGACAAATACTTTCTCTCTACAGACGAGTTACGGTATATTGGCTGTTTACTTTAGCCATACCGCTTCGAAGGCGTGTGGATTTACTAAGACGAATGAGGTACTTGACTGTGTCTAAAAAGCGCCGGCTTTAATAAATAACGAGTAAGTTAAACCTTTACTTTCAGTCGATTCTTCTGAATATACAGTAAAAAACTAACTCTAGGCACATTTACCGACAACAACAAAAACCAACTAAAATTGCAAGTTAAACTTTACTGGAAAGAAACCTGGGCCCACTGCCCAGCTGGTCAAAGGCGAGTGTATGGAATTACATTCTACTGACCTGTGTTCGAGAGTCGAACAAAGCACGGCTCGTTCCCGGCACTGCACATGAACTTAAGCCAATATCCGATTACTCAACGCGAATAAAACAGTTGCAAGACCTTTAAACTCTTTGTATGTACCTATGCAATTTTTAGATTCTATTAAAGCTAGGTTTCTCGACCTTTGTTGCTAAGCGATATCATCCAGTTACGCTTCGTTCGCACCCACATACAACGCCTTCACCACCTTACGAGTTACGACAAAAAGCTATGCCCAAATTTCCTCATCATCAACAAGTCTAATGAAACACATACCTGCCAATGTTCCCTTCACAATGACTTGGAATAACCAGTATTAGCTTTGTTGGTTTTGTTAATCACTTCTGACTAAGTTTCTATTGCTCTCAATATTATTTTCTCCCCAGACGTCGTTTTATCGTTTTGACGATTACCGTCTGGGTAAATGTACGTCTGATTTGCGGTAACGTTAG
Source organism: Phallusia fumigata (assembly GCA_008931825.1). Lineage (NCBI taxonomy): Eukaryota > Metazoa > Chordata > Ascidiacea > Phlebobranchia > Ascidiidae > Phallusia > Phallusia fumigata. The sequence continues at coordinate 4,759 of QXVZ01006094.1, forward strand.
CCGTCTAACTTTCCCCGGAACATGACTAAAGAACACCACGCTAAGCACCAAGAGGCAAAAGTCTGCAGATTGAACAACAGAAACAGACTTAAACACAAAACAACAAAATGGTTGCTTGCCGCACAATTTTCGTTTACAGTACAGTCTGTATGCTATCTGCAGCTGTTCTCAAGGTAACACAGTTCATGTCTGAAAATATGGTGTCCTGTTCTAAGTTCTGACTCGATCTGCTTTTTTCGATTTGCGTCTGGGCCTTTTTCCTGTCGAAACCAATAGATTTTCACCGCAGCAGCAAGTTAATATATGCAGTCATTCACTGAGCTGAAATTGAATACAATACAAGCAAAAAAGCAGTCACCCAGTTATTGGGATGGATTCGCAAAGGATTTAAAAGGTTTGAAATCACATGAAACATTTTCAAAAGTCGGTTTGGAAAGAAACATTGCACACAAGATATACAAGCGCTTGATATTTTCCGCATTTAACGGTCTACCATCAAACCGAATTGTATTTGTTGATTTTTCTCGTTTTTTACTGTTTTTTTTAATCCAGGACGTGGACCGGGATTTTTTGAACATGATGAGAAATGACTTCGCCAAATTAGCAGCGCCCAACTGTTAAGCTCATGTTGGCAGTTGTCGCACTCGTTTCGGCTTTCAAACGGTTTCTGCTACAGTACTGGTTTGACCGTAACTGTGTTAGTCACAGCTTTAATGCATGGTGGTCAAATGACGCTATTCTTTTTCTATTTCACAATGTGCGATGTCTTGCATGAGCAGTCAACCGTATAGTGCGTAGAAACTGTCACAATTCTGAAAACAAAATATTTTCGGGACAGCAGTGTACCTGAACTCAGCAACCGCCAATTTTGTTGGTTGTTTTCGTTACCTGTCTATAAAAAGGAAAAAAACATCAAGACCGACTGTGGCACTTAAAAATTACTTTAATCCACTTTAAATTACATTTTAGCAACTCTTCGTGAACCACTAATCCCAGATTGACATCATTTTTTTAACATTTACAAGCCAACTACTCAATGTGCAGCTCAGCTCAGTTTTTGTCGATTACTATTTAAGTGGTGTCCAATTTTCAAATGCTAAGTGCAACTGCTGCGCCGTTTACACTTGTCCTAATCTTAGTTTTTTACATTGAGGTTTTTGGAGGTATTTTTAATCTTGATGTCACAATAACATCATGTGTGAACACACTGATTTTATCCTTGCACACCGGAGCACAATACCATTGCTATTTTAACTATGATGGCGATTTTGGAACCTAAATGCTCTCGCGATAAAACTCAGTTGTTTTCGGTAATAAACCTTTCAGGTTTTACCCGATGCATTTTTCACTAGCCGGGCGGCTTGTGGAGTCTGTGACTTGTCTTGGACAAGCAGGCGGGACTACTAAAATTTTATTGCAGCCTTTAAGGGTCAAAATATACTTGGAAGCAGCATATACCAAAGAACACAGGGAAATGGTTACTTTAAATCGAATACTTAAGTTTATTGCCCGACATTCCAAATGACAAAGCGAGTAAAAACAGGAGCTTATGAGAACAACAAAGAAAACAGATAAATTAGTAGCTGGATGACAGGTGGAAATAACAGAGCTTATGTGCGATCAACGCTTTCATATAACAAAGGGATATTAACTCTCTTACCAAGTCATAAATTGCTCATAAAAGTAAAGTATAAAGCGCCACCAAGCAGTTGTATATATCATTGAAGGAAGGAAAGAGCCATCAAAACAAGTTTGTTCCTTTGATCGCCAGAAAAGTTTGTTCGTATGCAGCGCAAAATCTGGATATTGCTCGTGGTTGATGAAGTACAAAACACTAAGGATTTGAACAAAAACGTTTGACATAAAAAGCCGCAATAAAATTCCGAAAGGCGAACTAAAAACCTTTCAAGAACAACATATTTTGCTACAGTTATCTGCATAGCGGCAACTATATTCCTTTAGTATGTTTTTTAAGGATGCAATATAAACGCGATTGAATACTGCTGAAACGGAGAAACCCGCGACGATACGGGAATAAATAATAAATACGTTGTTGTGGATAGAAACAACGCTCACGGATTTACAGTATTTTTGTGTACATTTGCGCGCGTTGGTTAGCAACATGTCAAGAAGAAATCATACTCGATTTGTGAAAACGCACGATACCGGATTGGTGGCTATCTATAAACATTATAAGTCAGTAGGGATGTTTGGCGAGAGTAAAATACATTGCAACGTAAGGAAGACCCGAGAAATGAGTTATATGGCAATAAGAAGTACGTGTGACGTCAAACGATTTACGCGCCAATCGCTGTATTATCTACATGGTTTAGATGGCAGATAGTTCTGATAAGTTTACCATTGGTCTACTTTTTTCATACTGTACGCGCTGGTTTAGTTTCAGGGGTCAATAATATCATACAACACAAAGAAGTACAACCCAGGTTTGTATATTGTTGCTATTAAACCATCGTGCTGCGTGCAGGATCGCTGGTGCCCTCTGTCTGCACCGCAATACTCGCACTGTTCTTACGTTTCGTGCGCGACCATGACGAGCTTGACGCAAGCGTGACGTCATCCGGTATGACGTAACGGCCCATCCTGTTGGTCTGGGTCTGGTAGGGAGGGGGCGCGATCTCCGCCTGTCGATGACGAATTTCCACACGATTTGGCAAGGCGGAAGCGGAACGGTTCACGTTGGTCGCTCGATGCTGATGGAAGTTCGGGATCTGAGGCGAGTGGTCGGGTGAGACAAGGCTCACGTCGACCCATCGGTCAGAGATGGGATCAACATCGTGACGCACCACCTTCATACTTCCCGCAACGTGACGACTGTACTTGTTGCCGACAGAAGGAGGGTGACGTGTCTGAGAGGGCTGTGATGGAGCCTCCACTCGCCTGTATTGACTGTGTGATGAGTGAATTGCCGCTCGCTGGTTGCTCGAGTATCGTGACGTCGACACAGCACTATTGTTGTTACCGTTAAACCCGCGCGAGCCAAAATCGACGGACATCGGTTGTGATTCCATGTGTCCCGATGAACGGAGCTCGACAAAGTTTGCAAGGGTGGGAAGAGTTGTTTTTTGCTGATGATCAAGCGTCGTTTCACCCCAAGAACTCTTTTTACGACTCTGCCAGGGATCATTGCCATGGTTCGTTTCCGGTTTCGACGACATCACGGCAGTTCGGCGCGGGAATGACATTGAGTTCAGGTTGCTCGAGCTTGGGGGTTTGGGCAGAGGTGTAAGAATGCCAGCGTCAGCGATCGCCTTCTGGAAGGCCGAACTTGGTCGAGGGTAATCATAATCGTGATCGACAGGTTTGCTAAGATGCGTTGTGCTCACAGATTTCGTAACCTTGCTACTTGGCACAGAGGCACTGTATGGCAGATGCGCACCAGCTTCTTCATCGAGAAGCTCAAGAGATTGCGATCGCTTGTATTGTGATATGGGCGGTTTAAGCGATGGATTGCGCTGTTTGTGGTGAGCCATACGAGGTGGGTTTTGGCGGGACGACCAGGAGGCATGGGAGTCGGGGCTGGGCGTTCTGCTGAGACGAGCTGTGAGTTCGCGCAAGTTCTCAAGCGATTCCTACAAAAAACATAAAAAGTTTAATATTAATAACCTCAGTTAAGAGATAAGTGTGTCTTCGGCATTCTGCGTTTTGTAAAAGTAATAAATATAAGGGGTTTAAAAGATTACTTTTCTTTGTATTTGCATTTGACAAACAATATATTTTCTTTTTTTATGTTAGTCCTTTTATGTCTGTAAGATTGCCGATTCAGAATATACCTGGGTGCGAAAAATAACGCAAGATTAGTTAAAAAGGTAAACACTCCACCACATGTTTCTGCACCTCCATTTTCGCTTCAAACTCGCTGTCTTCATCACGCTCGCCAACAGCAGAGGGCGCCAGTGCGCGCTCGACGTCATCATCGAGGTCATCCTCGCTTTCAGTCATGCCCGCTTTAACATTGTCATAAACACTGAAAGGGCGGCTACTCGTTGCCATTTGTAACGGGAAAACTCCTGTTTTGGGATAGTGATGGTGCTGTGGCATTGATGCCGTGAATACAGTGTTTGTTAGTAGTTCGTCAGATGTGCTTGGACTGACATCGTTGGCCTGTTGTTCAGAGAAAGATCGCGCGCTTGCCTGTCGACGGTTCGAAAATGTGAATGCGCTGCCGGTTTGTGAAAACGAAAGAGAAAAAACAAGCAAAGGATCACTGGCTGGTTAGTGGTGATTGGCTACACAAATAAATTAATCATAACACAAACAAACAAACAAACATGTTTCTAAAGTTTATTTGTGATTACTTTTCTGGTATAAGGTTAGTGCAACTGCCCGGTCTGAATAAGTGTCTCTAAATATTTCAAATTTATAAAGTGAAAAAAAATATTATAAATTTGAAAGCTAATTTCACTAATTTGCTATTTAAGTCTGTGATGACCTGTTATTTTATGACAATTTGAAGAAAAGAGCATGGCTGTATTTCAACAAAACTGTTGTTATCCTTCAGTGTTGGTAATGTTGAATGCTTATGCAAATTAATTACATTTCCAAATATCCTGTATAAATGCCAAGCCAAACTATAGCATGGCAGGATTATTTGCCCAGGCAGAACACCCCCACTAGTTGATAAACTTTGTTGTCACACAAAACAAATTATTGCCACAAGCAAATGACATGCTTGGCGGCACTAATAGTTACATGTTATCTTGCAACAAACACACAACAATTGCTGCTACTGTTAAGAATTTGAAATGTGCAGATGATTTTACATGCTATGAACTGCAGTGCATTGTAGCATTTGCAAGCTTGTTATGTGTTTAACCTACTTCAATGTTTGATGAATTAAAGAAATTAAAACAATTTTGTACCCTAGGAAGCAAGCACAATCAGTAAGCTGTCACAAACACACTTTAATTTGTTCAAATACAAAACAACTTAACAAGATCAAGAAAACACAAATTAAATTATTTTAAAATGGGTGCTGATACAAATTAACTCAAACTGCAACATGCAGTGGTCCAGTTTTGTAACAGAATATGTTTCTTGCTTATCACTCAACAAAACAACACAGTGCCTACAAAAACTACAAGTCTCTTACCAGTGGTGTCAAGCAATCTTGACCAGCCAGCGAGGCTAACAAAAAAAGCAGTTCAAAGTAAATGAGTAAATAAGGTCTGAACCCAACGCATGCACAAAAGTCAAATTGCAGAAGCAGGCTGTTTTGAATGTATGGGTTGATTGGCAGCATGGCCAATTAGTATTTTAAGTTAGTGCGTTACAATTAACACAAACCCTAGCAAACACAATGCAACTAACAAGACTACACTATGTAGGGCGGGAAGCAAACTAAAACAAAAAAGCAGCCCCAAAGCAAGATTAAAATCTCACCTGTGATTTGCTAGACGACAGTTGCTTCGTATTCGTTTTTAAACCTCCCGTGCTTTTCGACTTCACAAAACGTGAATTGTTCACAGTGCGTTTACTTGTCGACGAATCATTTTGCTCATCAGCGACATCTTGCGGAAGCCATTTCACCGGACTGTCCTTCGACACCCTTCGTGTGGACGTGGCGGTAGTCACGTGATCAAAATCGCTCGTCACTGGTGAAATCTTGTTGGGACTTGGTGTCCGCCAGACAAGCTTCGGCCGGCTGTCGCTACTTGCCGGACTAATTTCGGGCAATGCAGAGTTGTGGGATTCTGCAGATGACCCATTGTCAGTAGAGGGAATAACGAGGTGTGCTGGAGCCGGTTTCCTTGATTTCGGTTTATCCACGTGGCCATTATCGGATGAAAGTTTGGTGTTGCCGTTTTTATCCTGGGACGCAACTGGAGGGCTAGTCGCAGCCGATTCAGTGTCATGTGTGGAAGGGACGCCGCGAATTTTCTTCGAATTCGATCCCTTTCTTGATTTTGATTTCTTGTCAACTTCTGCCCTTTCCGAGTCCTCGTTTTTTCGGCGACTCGATTTTCGCGAAGTTTTCTTTTCGTTATGTTGCATATGCGCGTCAGGCTCCTCCGCTGATGTGGTTATTCTGGCATCGCTCGCGCTGGATATCTCGCCCGATGTGACAGCACCGTTAGTGGTGACTGGACGGTTGACCGGTGATTTTACCTTTTTTTCGCTTTTTTTCTTTTTGCTCTCCTGTTCAAGTTTCTTGCGGACGGAAGAACCTAAAGCAGTAAATGTAATTAAGCACAAGACAGTAATGCGGTGTAGCTGTGTAACAACCCTGAACAACCGGCCGCGTAGGACTGTTATTTTGTAAACATTTTGTAGAATAATTTTCACAACCAAATTACAAAGCATCTTAAAAATTAGGTCATGCAATGGTTATCTGGAACAGGAGTTACGTCATCATGACATGTCTTAAACAGAAATGCGCTGCTTGACAATTCGTCTGTGTTTTAATTGTTTTGAAACACACCGTACATACAAGTAATGATTTGATTGGAAAACTGCTACGGATTTTACCACACTCAACGTACAGCCAAGTTAATTTTAACATTGCCATTGTTGAAGTCACAGATTGTTGGTGAACAATCGATTGAAACTGGGCTAAGTTTTGGAATCAATTTGTTGCGCCATAGTCTATTTCTCCATCAAGCTACAAAATACCAGACCTAATCAAAGTTACGTCACTCCAAATGGCGTGTTTGGACGGAGTTGAGAAAGTTTCTCCTAACGTAACGCGGTTGTTTAATGTGGCTTTTGCACATGACATTGTATTGCGACATCGGGGGTACTTCTTGTGACTTTTGGCAACTTAAACATTAGTCATGGATTGTTTAATCTAGGGCGATATTATAAGGTAAAAAACATTTCCAGCGTAAAATAGAACAAAATTCTGCACAGTAAATTATTACTGATGTCTAACTACTAAATAAAAATCATGTAACAGATATACTTTGATCTAACTTGACCGACTGCCTTGGAGACCGGAGACCAGTTTCTTGTTCAAATGTTGGCTGGATCTTTTCACCAAATGGAAGCTTTGGCATTTCATCCTGTCCTGGTGGTGGGGGCAAATCCATGCCAGCTTTCCTCAGCTCATTCATGTTTGCCTGAAGTAAATGTTAAACAATAAATGCAAACACTTTGTGTGTGTAAAGCAATATGGGGCAAGTTTTTACACATGTGACATCACATGAAACTAGCCAAACCATGTTCCACATTTAACAGATTTCGGCAAAAATTATAATTTACAAATTTTTCAGCAAATAAAACAATTGATATAATTAACATGGAAACAATTCTAGTTTAACTAATGTTGCTTGATTTTTGTACAGTGTATGTTGTGTAGTTCTGCTTAGTTTATCAGCAGTAGTATGGCTGTGTGCATCAGCAAAGATTTTTAAAAGTGCACAGTTGCCAGATAATTGTGCATAGCATAACGAGTGCCTTTAACGAAATCAAAATGTGTCTGGTCATTCCTTTTACAATCATAAGTTTGTGCCACCTCCTAATTTAGTTTAATGTTTTTAAAACATGATATAGACCATCAACCCTTTAGCTGCAAATTTCAACTTTGATCATTATGATTATTATGGTTGGTTTACTGGACGCTGTTAATTAATTATATGACAGAAAAGAAGTTAACAACAGTAAGCAGACACCAACTTTCAGTTGTTCAACTACAGCATCGTCATCAGCACCAAAATCAACTGCAAGTTGTTCCTGTAAGAATTGAACAATTCCTTCCATGTCCATCTTCTTTATTACAGCTGTGAGCAAAAACAGGTTACATAACAATTTATCCCACGTTGGTTATATGCATTTAATTAAATTTAAAGTCGATTGAAACAGTGTGTAACATAGTTAACATAAGTCAAGATTTGGTTTGTTAAGGTTATACAATATATTGTACAAACCTAAAGTAAACCAGACCATGAGGAACTAAGAGTTCCAGAACAGGCCCAGAATTTCCAATATATAACATTTACAAACCTTTGTGTATCTTTAATGTAGTATATGACATAGCAGTAAGCAACCTCTCCCCTTCAAGTATGTAAATATCCCATAGTCGAAGGGTTAGGGGAAAGGGGGAACGATCAAGAAAACATTGGAAGAACCATTTCATTGTGTATAAACTGGCAAATATTTCATTCTTGTCCTACAAAAACACAGAATAGTGCATTTAAAATACCATCAAATCATATGTATAATTATTAAATATTTAAATAAAAAAGCAAACAGCAATACAAATATTTTTTGCATGCTATACAAAAGTGATCGAAGTAATACATTGTAATTAAGAGTCTGTTGTTGATTGCCAAACATATGTTGGTTAGTGGTAAACTTACAAGATGCTTTTTTAGTCTGGGCATCATCTTTTTAAGGATCTTGTCATGGTGGTCTTGAAACCTCATAAGCTTTGGAAAGCCAGGGATAAAAAATCCATGCATAAGGTGCCTTTTTCCATACAAAAGGGAATGCAGAGCCCAAAATGCCTCCTAAACAATTCCAAATACAAATGAGAACTAATCCATACAAAGAGAGGGTTCAATCAGAGTTCGGCTTAGAAGCATGTCAGTGCAACAAGACAATCAATATTTGACAAATGGAAAAGGGAGGCTTTTAGGCCCCTCTGTAGATTAACTCCAATGGAACTAATTAACTTTCAGAAATGGAGGTAGTATACCTCTTCACTCATGTACATCAAAAGCAGTGCAGCAATTTGTGACATTCCTTGACAGTATCCGACTTCAGTGTTGTACATTGAATAGGCGGACAGAACATCAAACAGTTGTTGTTGCTTAATGCTAAAAGAATTTTTATGAAGACATGCTAAACTACTTGATAAATACATTTTTAACCAATCCATTTTAATAGTGCAAGTACTCTTTGAGTCATTTTACTTTGAGTCACTAACCTAAAAGCAAATGCAAACAGCCTTTTTTGGTCACAGAACTGTTTTAAAAGACTATGCAAGAGTCACAGCTTGACCTTTTATACCTTATATGCAACAAAAATTGAGTAGAAGGCAAAACAGCTGACTAAAGCTATTAGAATTGTTGATGTAAGCCATTCACAGGTACTCAGAAAAAAATAACAAACCTGTATCTTTTTTTAAACATGATATGGTCACGATAAGTTCGATTCACATCCATGTCAATTTGTTTGATGTCTGGGGAATGTTCGTGGGAGCGTACTTTCATATCCTTGCAACAAAAAAAGTTTGATTCAAATTGGATTGAAATTTGAAGTGAAAAACAGACACCACAAGTTATTAAAGTACAAAAAAAAATTTCCAGAAGTCAGATCAAATTCATGGCATGACTAACTCTGACCAATGGCCAAGTGACTTCCCTTACCAAAAAAAGTGAACAAGAAAAGTGTATTTGGCCCAACTGTAACCCGCCCTGAACAAAGCGCACAGCAAGAGGTTTTGCATGACAATCGAAACTATTATCATTTACAAATCACCAAATAGAATATATAGAAAAACAATTCGCCAAATGTAGACCATTGAATTATAAAATGCAAAACAGATGTAGTTGCTTTTTGCATTTAAACCAAATAAGTTTCCACCAATGATCGGTATTGGTTGCTTATCCTATTCAGTAGATTATAATAAACAAGATATATGGTGCAGAATGGATATTATTTACTCTCCAATTTCCCATTGAAATATCAGTAAAGGGACCAAAACAATGTTACTCGATTATTCATAATACAATAATAAAGTTGTAACAGGTTAGAACAACAGGAACTTGTGTGTGTTTACTGATATTCGAGTAAGGATACATAGGCAATTATACACACCTGATAAGCCTGTGGTTCTTTTGCCATAAGGTTAGCCACATCCAGTAATAACCTCCATGCGTCACCTCGAAGATTTAATGGAATGCCTTTGTAAACTCTTTCTCGAAGCTGCATAGGAAACAATTGAAATGTGTACATGACAAAAACAACCACCACAACCAAAAATGGTCACAAAAACAGTAAATTCGCCTGCACCAGTTGACATGAAGGTAAAGTATTAGAAACAGCAGTACAGACTTTTCATAGTCACCAAGGCATTACCCGCTACAAATGACCCTTCAATGTTTGTGTTTAATTTTGTGCTTCTACTGTTTGACTGAAGAATGGTACCTTTTCTGTCCCAACAAACGCTTTCCACTTTTGTATCATTTTCACCCATTTGTATTGCCTTTTGACTTCTATGATTTTTCTTCTTTCTTCCAAAAGACTTGGGACGTCAGCAAGTTCTTCTTCACTGGTGAATTAGACAATATTACTTTATTAATCATGTTTTCACAAACCTAAATACCACTTGAATTTTAAAAGTTTTTGAAACATTTGAGAATATCATTGCAGTTTGTCAAAATGTACAATTGTCATATTTTGCAATGTCATAACTATAATGTTTTTTATACGAACAGCAGTGAACCAATTAGTCCCAACATGTTTATAGCCTCTCTGACACATTAGCAACATGGTCTTAAAAATATGTGAACTCAGGTTTAAAACACACTGTAAACAATATGTCCAACAAGCTTTCAATTGAATTAGGATTGCTCAAAACACAAGGTTTAAGATGGTAAAAATAACTTTGTATTTAGAAACAAATTTCTTTCAACACATAATAATATGACAAGTGTTGGTTGTTGGCTAAATGGGTTATTGAAGGTTTAATATTATAGAAATGCTATAAAAAGGACAAAACACTTACTGTAGAAAACCATATCGGTCGGTGACTTTATAAACTCTTGCATTTGCATCAAGCCAGTTGTCGTCCTCTTCTTCACTGTCTTCACCCTTGGTAAAAATATGACACTTAAAATACATACACAACCGTATCGCAACATGTCTCATTTATTTGCATGATAAAAAAGATTCACAAATGTAAAAACAACTAGTATTTTTTATGTTGCACCAATTACTTCCTCGATTCATTTTACACTTACTTTTTTGTAACGATTTACAATATCAAGGCGTTCTTTTGCAGCACGATGAAGGGCTTCTTTTTTGTAGTCCTCGACACCTACAACCAAAGTAACAATTAATTTGGCAACATCCACTTGTTTATTCAAACAAACCAAACCAGTACCTTCTGTGTGCATTTTAATTAAAACATTAAGCACAGATACTGCACACAAGAGTGTCAAAAAACAAATCTTCTGCGTAAATATTAAACTAGTTTAGATAGTTTTCTTTCTTAATAGATAGCAATAATGTGGTACAAACTTTTAAAACATAGTAAGATCCAAAAAAAGTGTTCTTTGCAAAAACAAGTTCAACTTGTGCCCATAAAGCAATAAATACGGGCCATAAAGTGATTTTCTTTGCATAGTGTCTTGAAATTGGGCACTTGTCTGTAAGTAAGTAAACAACACATGGAAACTGACATCAAACAGACAAAAAAATCCAATGCATTGACCTTGACATTACTGAATACATTAAACTGCTACAGCTGTGTTACACTTGTTCAACCACTTGCGGTTTGCATATGCAGGTGTTTCACAAACAAGCACCCACAGGAAGTTATTAGCACCCCAACCCTGCATAGCCTCCGCTCATATTGCGCGAATACGAAAAGGTCACAACCGGTAAAGACGACAGCGGCGAAAGTGATTACGTCGGAGAGTTACTTCCACTATTGTCAGTACAATTTGGCGATCTATGTCAAAGACAAATACTGACACAATAAGGGAGAAAAGGCCTGTTTTGATGCGAAAGTAGCCTTAATGTTTTGTCACACATTTACTTTTAAGCAAACAAAAACGCTATCCCACAAGATGTGGAGCATAAACCTCAGTCAAGTTAAACATCTTAAACATGCACTGAACGAAGGTACTGGCAACATAACTGTGTGCCGAGTAAAATCTTAACGCACAAAACACCATTGGTCGAACAATCGCAACTCTAGACGTTCATTCCTAAAATCACGTTGTTGACTTTGCACTTGCAATGTCTTTACGACTTTAGGCCACAGATCAAGACAAGCACAGATACGTCTCAGCCAATTGCCACATTCGTCTAGTTTCTCCAGTTAGTACAAGATCACTGTGTAAACGCGCAATTTTCTAGGCTTACGTGTCTTGTCTGGGGGACACAGGAAGCCTATCTATTGTCGTTTCCCGTTTCTGACAAAACAATTCAAGGTTTCTGACAAAACAGTTCAAGTCCAAATCCGGGTTTTGGGGGTTTTGTTATCAAGCATTTATGCACTCCAAAGGTTTCCTCATGTTACGTTGAGTTTATTTTGCTCGGTAAATAAAGCCACAGCTATACAATAGTCCTAAAACAATCACCAAGCCGGAAATACTGTGGAACGGCAATGGAGCGAAAAACAGTAAAGGAAACAATGGCTCAGGGTTAAACGTGATGTACTGCACCTTGATGTGTCACTGGTGTATTAAATTTTGGTTATGTTTACATCAAGGTACTAAACATACAAACATATTGCTGTAATGTGGCATGAAAAACACAACACAAGTGCGAAAACATAGCAGTTGCAATTTCACTAAGATAACAGTTAACCTAACAAACCTCTGTTTATTTTCACAAACTGGCACTGCTAAGCAATAACTAAGAACTTACTGAAAACTCACTAAGCCAGGCAACTTACACATAAATTAACAAACTGACAATTCACATTTTTGGGCAATCTGTTTTAGAAACACACAAACTGAAACCCCAATCAACAGCTTTTGAACAACAGTTTAACAGTGATGTTCACACAGAAATTGATAACACCACAGAAACTTTATTGCATTCTTTACTATCTCTGTAAAAAATGGAAGGAAAACGGAACAGAAGGAATAAAACAGCCAATCAGTGGCACAGAACTGGTAGCTGGTATAAGTGAAGCACTGTGGTCAGCAAGGGCCATACACTGAAGCCTCACTCCAGGGAGTTCAATAATTCATAGCCATTCAGCACGAGACAGGATATCAGCATCAGCACAAACCAGGCATTGGAAGAACTATTTTTATTTAATGGTAAACTATATATTATACAGAAAATTAGATGAGGCAAACTCACAGAGAAGCAGCATTCTGCAAGCTCGAACTAAAACAAGTTTATCAATAAACAATCCATAGTAAAAGTTCAAAACAGCCTAGACGTTTTTGAATGTGTTTTAAAAGTTTACAATCAACATTATATAACTTTACTTTGTTCGCATTTTACAAAGACAAACATAAACGAACATAGACAACTGAATAAAGGAAAAGATGTTGTCTAAAGGAAGGTTTTGTCAACAGGGACACTGATAGTTTTAGCTTAATTTTAAAATAATTTTGTAACTTAGTTTTAGCTTAAATTTAAAATAGTTTTGTACCTTAGTTTTAGCTTAGTTCTAAAACAATTTTGTAACTTAGTTTTAGCTTACTTTTAAAATAATTTTGTAACTTAGTTTTAGCTTAATTTTAAAATAATTTTGTAACTTAGTTTTAGCTTAAGTTAAAATAATTTTGTAACTAAAATTCAGCATAAATTTAAAATAATTTTGTAACGACCAGTAATTTTCTCCCGTGCATAAAATAGGAAAAAACCTACTCATTTCTGTGAGGCTTGGCATGTTTGTTGATGTGTGTTGTTCCTCGGGGCTGGACATTACAGTCAAGGGTTCATGAGACAAAACAGACAATGATGTTGAAGTTCATTAAGATATTTTCATGGTTGCTGTGAACAACCACAGGTCACAATGTATCACTATTTCATTTTTGTCTTTATAAAATAAAAATACAGTAGATGGTAACTTTTCTACAAAAACAACAAAATATTTAACATTTTTTTGTTTTTTAAATATGTTTTGAGAACAAAAACATTTTTGGGCTGGAATGGGAATGACAAAACATTTTTCCTTTTTTCTGATTTTTGAATGTTCTAACTTGTAGCAGGGGAATACTTCACCCACACAATAAATGTCAGTGTCTTTTAGTATTCATATCTTATTCCAAATATACTAAGTTTACAGCATGTTGTGCCTCTTTTACTTTTAGAAAACACAACAGCACAAAAACTGAACTGCAAAAAACATGACAGTAACTAGTCTATACCTATTTTAGTTGAATCGTACACAATAAAATAAATCAAAAGCAAATTTGAACACCTTAAAAATTATACACATAGTATATTTTTTACAGCATGTTTCACTAGAAAATTGAGTGAGCCAAATTTTGTTTCAACTTCATAAAGGCTTTTCATTCCTTCTGTATTTTATATCTTTTCAGCTTTTCCTTCCAACCTTTTGATGAATTGAAATGGGTGGTTGTAACTAAAAAGCGGCCTATAGCAATACTAGTCGCTAAATTAGCCACAGTCATTACAAGTTAAGTACATTTGGCTTCGAATTCTACACAAAAACAATGATCTTTAGAGGTAACCTGTTTCAGAATATTATACATTTAACACAGATTGATATATACCTTTTGTAACTAAACTTCAGAAGTACTTTTAAGTTTTAACCCCTTTTGTAAAAAGATAAACACAAAACAGCTGAGCCAATTGCCACATCAAAACAGAATGATGTTTTAAAGTGTACAAACATATACTTGCAGCATAAACATGGCAATCAAGAGCTTTGCACCGGAGTCCTTATTTGTTTTTGCTATTCGTACGTACGTACACCTTTACTTTAAGCAAGATCTGTGCGGTATAAATACCTTGATCAAAAAATGCACTGAACCATAACCACCCAGACTGCAGGGCATCGGATCAAATTGGCTGTGGTTTTACTATCAACAGCAAATTATGTGTAAAAACCTCCTTATTGTCGAACTATTGTTCTTTCCAGGAAATCAAGCAAGTGTGCGAAACATTAGTTTACAACGGAAAGCATCTATAGCGAACTTAACCGTTAAAACGCTACAACAGGGTTGCCAGATTTAAATTTCAAAATTCGGCCAAACAGCTGACAAAATTTGGCCAAATCCCACAAAATTCGGACAAATTCTACTTTCAAGAGCAAACACCTTGTGTAACACCAAAAATGTACTTGTTTTTCAATGCAAGATATCACAAATCGCTTTAGACACAAGTTTCGACCAACGGCAGAAATTTGGAAAGCTAGCCAACGCAACACTAAAACAGAAACTACGTAAGATAGGGAGCGATTTGTGTCTATACAGACCCTTGTGGTGTACGGAAACATCAACTGCCTTTCTCGGCCAACCTAAATTTTCACTTTTGGTCAAGTTGGCCAAACTGGCAACCCCGCGATACAACAGTTACACAAAAGATGCCTGTATCCGCATCTCCTGGTACGTAGAACAGTGGTTCCCAAAGCCAGATCAACACAGTTTTAAACTTAACTTTGCAAGGTCTCGATCGTAACCCATAGATACGAAGTAAACTGCTGTAATTACTGAACAATTAGTAAGTAAAAGAACAAACAAAAACTGTAAATGAAATTAATTTTGTGAACATAAATAAAAGCATTAATAAAACAATCGCCGCCAAAATGGCCGAGTGGTTGGCGCGACTGTCTTGTTTTCGTGGGTTCTAATCCTGTCTCGGTCGCTTGTGTTTCCCTGAGCAAAAAAAGAAATTTAAGCTCTATTGCTCCAATCCAGTAGGAGTAGACCCATATGCGTTGACCCAAATTGAAGTAACCAACTTCTGAAAATAAAAAAAGCAAACAAAAATTGATCCAATGGAGCTGCAATGAGACAGATACAGCTCAACAGTGGACTTTTTGCGAGCACAATGTATTAAGGTGTAGCCTACTTGTTCCGCCCGAGGATAAAAATGAAACAGGAAACTATAATAACTCCACGCTTACAAACACAGGTGAGCCAACTTTGAATCGCCACCCTCACCATACCTTCATGGCAGATCACCATGCAAACTTGGCACACACTTGATCAAATTTGGCAATATTGACATTGCCTAACTGGACCGTTGCTGACGACAGGGGTGTAGCCAAGGGGGTGAAAGGGGTCATGGGCTCTCTGAAATTTAGAAATTGCACATTGAAGTAGACTACTCCTGGAAAACATTTCTAAGTTGTACATTAAGTTAGGTCACTTGCCCCCCCCCCC
>QXVZ01006099.1:0-24255 GCA_008931825.1 Phallusia fumigata
AACTATAACTATTGTAGCTTTTTGTCATGACCAGAATTGATATTTATAATTGCAGCATCAGACAGCATCGAAAACACTCCAACATCCAGCTTCAAAGAAACGACCTTTGACAGGTATTGTCAAGATGTGATTCATTAAAACAATAAAAAAACACAGCGTTTCCTTCCTATAGCGATGGTGTTGGAAGACAAAGAGTAAATTGGTTCTTGCAGCGGCACATTTGCAAGAGTCTGTCATGAACAATCTAAATATTTAAAACATTGACTTATTGTTTATGTTACAGCGTGTCCTTCGAACCAGATCTACTACTCACGCTGCCTGCCATGTCAACCAACATGTTAAAACATAAGCCCAGTTTGTTCAGCGATTTGTCAATCAGGTTGCGGATGTCCAAAAGGTCTGATTTGGAATGGATGAAGGTGTATTGTAACCGAACAATGCGGTAACGGTATGTCCGAGTGATGTATTCGACAAAGATCTTCTTCCACAAAAACAACCAACTACTAGTGGGACAAACGTTTCAAGCACTAATGTACTTTTTTGTGTGCGTGCACTTGATGTAAAAACGTTGCTTTGTAAAGAAAAAGCACAATTCATTTTTTACCCATCAAAAGACTATATTTGATTTCGTATCTGTGTATTTGATTTCGGGAATATATTTGATTTCGTATCTGTGTCGTTTTAAAACGCCGATGTTTTGGTCACCGAATGAATTTCTGTCGCTGTGTTTGTTTAAGTGTACATAAAACAGCAACAACTGAATTGGAAAGCTTGCAAATATTCACACGGTTTGTAAATAAACTTTTACCATCAGATATCAGTACGTATTTGTTGCAGAACCAATAATTGGTTTATTAGCCAAGTCGGATGAACATGAACTACACATATCTAAACATGACAAGACCGTGTTAAACCCACGTCACCGGTTTCCCCAAAACCCGTTGTCGCTTTATGAAACAGCGCACAAAACTTCAATCAACACTATCAATGCTAATGTGCATAGAACCTGAAGACTTTAATAATAGCTTGGTTTAGAATTTGTCCAAAAATCCCAACACTAAATTTAGGCTGCTTTGTATTCGCATGTAGTTCTCGCTCTTTCAACAAGATACAAGGGGCAATTTCAAGGGTCACGCGTGACCAAACCTCCAAGAAACGAGATACCCCGACAAATCATTCAGTTTAAACCAACCTTGCAGACAAAATGTTATAAGGAGTCGTCAAAACACGTTTGCTGCAGAGGGTTGCAGGAATGGTTCGGGGGAAGGTTGTGATTATTATACCTCCAATATTACCTTACATAAGCAATGGTCAGGTCAGTGGAAGATACTGGAACTCAAACGCTTTTGTGTACGATGATATTACAAAAATGTGTCGAAATAGAAATGACAGTGGGATTTATTAGTTAAGGCGGGTGTGATCGTAGCGTTTTGGCTTCATTTGTATCAGTGGCCTAACACAAACTTATTTAATGTTTGAATGGTCGCACATAAAATTAGAAAATCTGATTTGGGTGTTGCAAAGAAATGAGTTTAGGGGACATGTATAGTGGTTGCTAAAAATATGTAAAGAAAGAAATGAGTTTGCGCAGGCATTAGTGGTTGCTAAAATGTATAGCGCAGTACTGTGAGTTGTGCTAAGTATATGACGCGTACAACGCCAATTTAACCCAATTAAAAAACTATATTCGTTTAGGTTGCGCTAATTAGTATTGCAAAAATCATTGGTTTTTAAATCTAAATTGTGTACACAAAAGCATTTTGTTTGTCAGGTTTTAACAATTGTTTCTAAACTGCTGCGGAACGCTGAAAATTTTACCTGACTGCGAATATTATCATTGAAAGTTTAATTGTACAAGTAAAAGCCAACGAAAGTTCCATGATTCTACTCGCTCTATTCGGCGCCGTTATTATCAGTTGTGTCTCCGCCCAGATTGATTCCGACGCAGGTCAGTTTGCGTTGAGAAATTTTGCCAACCCTCCCGATTAGCCGTTTTGTAATTCAGTCCTTGAATATTAATTTTTTACAGTTTTCGTCGTGTACAACGTCACAACAACCACTCCGACTGGGTCTGGAGGTACTATCACATCAATCGCAAGTGTTCAAACTCTCGCCTACGGAAACCTGACCGTCGCCAACATGTCAAGGGACACCATTGTGGCTGGAACAAACGCTGCCGGAAGTAGGTTGATTGTTAATTAGTCAATTTCAACAGATTAAAAAATAAATCGTTTCTTAGTTTCCAACGTATGCTCAACCACACTCCACCCTTGCAACACCAACGCAACATGCACAGACCGAGGGTTATCATTAGTGGAATGCTCATGTAACAGCGGTTTCAACGACACAAGTACAAGCACGTTCTCTCCTTCATCTCTTATTCCTGCAGGAACGACCTGCTCGGGTAAGAAGTAATTTAACAATGACCATCACAAAAATGCTAAAATTGTGTTTGAAATTAAGTGATTTTCGAGTTGAAGTGATTTTCGTGATAATGATTTACAATTTGACTCGGCGAAAATTTTGTTCGATAATTGACAAACCGTACTTTTTGCGTAGATATCGATGAATGCGCTGGAAATGTTACGGTCTGTGGGGCGGAAACTGCTTCGTGCACCAACTCACCTGGAACTTATACATGCACGTGCAACTCTGGATACCAACTTAGCGCAGCAAAGATTTGCGAAGGTCAGTTGATTAATACTTTCTATGCGTACATGAATCTGCACAAAAGAATACCAGTGGACCTTGTCGTTGCAGATATTGACGAGTGCGCGAACTCCGCTTTGAACAATTGCAGCGGTAATGCTACTTGTGCCAACAACCCCGGAGATTTTACCTGTACTTGCGATGCCGGCTTTACTGGGGATGGAGTTACATGTGCAGGTAAGCTTTTGTTTTACATTGCAATAACTTTTGTCATGATGATTAGCAGAGCGACTATCTATGACGTCACAATAGGTTTTGCCGTATGTTTGTGATCCAACAACATAAATCTGTGTTTGTTTGTGCTCAGTAGTAACATAGGGTCAGTAGCAAAAACGTTAAAAAACTTTCACAGAGAGGCAAAAAGAGATAATTTCGGATAAACGCAATTAACTTCCTGCAGCAACAGTTTCCACACCATGTAAAGATTCGCGTTGTCTCCATGCCGATATGAACTTAAAAACGTATCTAGCTAAAAATAAGTTGTTTCCCATCAACACGTCCCGAAAACCCCCGACACTAAATTTGGTCGCGCTTTCAATTCATGTTGTTCTCGCTCATTCAACAAGTTACAATGGGCAATTTTTGCGCTACCTTGGGTTACGCGTGACCGAACCTCCACGAAACGGGATTCCCTTCAACTCATTTATTTTCATCCAACCTTTGCTTCGTTGCTCGTTTGATTTACAAACCCCAAAAGATCTTTGAGCTTCACACATGAAGCACAGAGAACTATAAAGCACATCAACGCCTGTAGCTCAGGTTAGAGCAGTTTTTACGGGTAAGCAGCCTATTCACAGTAACCTAAAAAAACACAGGACACAACATTCCGCGCCACAAAATAGAAGAGGCTCAACCGAATGGCATTATTTTTAATGAATCCTACAATTGACAACGCAAAATGCATCGTGGATGATCGGTGCTGTTTAAAACAATGTATTTATTTAAAAACGTTTTCGCCATCAGACACAAGCAATTTAAGGCGGCAAAAGTCTACAAACAAACTTACCTATTCCAGCACAATTTTGGGAAACTACTTAAACAAAGGCTATTTGTATTTGAACGCAAATTTTTAGGCGCAATTTTAGCCAGGTCACAAATCCTAACGGTTAACACGCTTGATCTAACAGAAAAACATTTGATTTTACCAGACATTGACGAATGCACTGAGAATTCCACAATCTGTGGTTCTGACGCCAACAACTGTACCAATGTGTACGGGTCGTTTTTATGCAGCTGTTCCGGCGGTTACCAGATCAACTCAGCAATGATTTGTGAAAGTAGGTTTTAACCACCAGATTATTTCGTATTGTTAATCATGGTTTTGAATAAACAAAAAAATATAGGCCAAAAAGTTGAATGTTTTTCGACATTTTGACAACGACGCTTGTCAAAACGTCAAAAAATCGTCGGAGCTTTAAGTAGTTATGTTATACAGTGTTGTCCGTTGGTGTATTGTAAAAATATACGGTTTTAAAAATGCTTTTAAAATGTCACACTACTCAACGGTTTGGCTCGTATAGCTGGGTTTGGCTGTTAAATTAAATCCCATCACAAAGAATAATAACTAATTTCACCCCACTAAGTAATGTCTTGTTGTGTGTTAGTCTTTAAACGAAGAATGATTGCGTTTCGGCCACAGAGGTTTATTATTATTTCTTGTGATAGATATTAACGAATGTGTGAACGCGACTATGAACAACTGCCATCTTAACGCTGTTTGTTCGGACAACCAAGGAAGTTTTACATGCGCTTGCCTTGCGGGATACACGGGAAACGGGATTTCTTGTGCAGGTGAGACCAACTTGTAAAGTGTCGCCAAAGTAAAAATACCCAAACAGGTTCAAACATAACGATAAAAGACATATCAATATTTAGTTATTGTTACACAACATTTTTCAAATGCTCCACGTTACAGATTTAAATGAGTGCGTCGAATTTGGATATGATTGCGGGTCAAACGGAACGTGCGTCGACAACGTCGGTTCTTACTCCTGCACGTGTGACTCAGGTTATCACGTCAACAGCACAATCGACCCACTTACATGCATAGGTACAGTGTAACGAAAGATTCAAAGTCTTTCTCCACACAGTTCCAACATCTAGTTCCAAATACGTGAATTTGTTTGGAGCAACGAAAATACGTATAAACTCAAACAACCAACTTTAAACCCAGACCGCGCAGTTCAATGAATTTTAAGGGGGCATTTTTGGGAACAGCATTTAGGTTTTAAAATCCATTTAAACAGCATTAAAAACAAAGATGCAAGGCGGGAAAAAATAAGTCGAGCATGTTTGTGCTTGCAATTGATGTAGTACATGACATTATGCTACCAACACTTTTCAGCTCAACACTTTGACAATACCAGCAATATTTTTGCAGATATTGACGAATGTGCATTCAATTCGACTATCTGTGGACCTCAAACCGAAGCATGCATCAATCAGATCGCAACATACACATGTAACTGCACTCCTGGGTACCAACTGAACTCGGAAATGATTTGCGAAAGTAAGTTGTTACTACAGTCTGAGCTACTTTTCGACAACTGCAGTCTGAGCTACTTTTGGACAACGTGGTGCTAAAATTAGCTTTGGTTTGCAATGTCTAAATCCACATGTGTATACGGCAAAAGTGTCGTTTTTCTACAAATTTCGCATGCAACTTGTTCCAGATATTAACGAGTGCGTTGAATTGGGATACGACTGCGGAACAAACGGAACTTGCTCAGACAATGAGGGCTCCTACACTTGCATATGTGACAGAGGCTTTCAACAAAACATGACAGCATATCCACATATTTGTGATGGTAAGTAACCGAGATGCCACTTTAAGAATGTAGCGTATTGGTGTCATAGATCAGGGTTTTGTCCTACTTAAGCCCAAGTTTAGTTGATGGAACCCCAGCCACGAAAAGACTTAGGTCGGCGGTACGAATCTCACTGCCAACGCTGCAATGTATTTTATATTCTTCGTAGACATTGCTGAATGTTTGGTCAATTATGAAAACTGCTCTTTGTTAGCAATTTGCACAAATACCAACGGTTCGTTTCACTGCACTTGCCAGGACCCAGCAATAGATTTATCTTAGCTGTGGTACAAACTACAGCAAACGTTTGCACAGCGAAAAACATGATCTGCAGTAGAGCGACAGAACCCAGATAACGAACAATCTGCTAACCAACCAAACAATACAGCACACATGAAATTATCACTGACTTAACGGTAGTTTAACCAAAACACAAGTATAGAACTAACGCGAAAGCAAAACTACACTAATAACCGCTCTGCAATACGTATAGTACACAAACGAAACTGATAATTGCTTAGCATCGAACCGAACTATATCGACATTTTTAATGAAAACTGATACCGACATTGTAAATATTAAAAACACAAAAAGGACCTTACCACATTCACTTTGTTGCAGACATCGACGAGTGCTTGGCAGGAACCGACAACTGTTCACGCACAGCAACCTGCAACAACACCAATGGTAATTTTACTTGTATTTGTGACATGGGATACACTGGAAATGGATTTGCTTGCTCAGGTAACCACGGTTTCATTACAATTTCTAGCTTGTAATATAGGATATACTGGAGAAGGTGTCAAATATACAGGTAGGATGCAAACAAAGTAGATTCTTAGTACCTATAGTTAAACCGAAAAATATTGAAAAACGAGTTTGTTAATATAGTCTAAGCAACGATTTTGTTTGTAAATAACACAGACATTGATGAATGCAACGATGGAAACCACACTTGCGATACCAATGCAATGTGCACCAACACCAACGGCAGTTTCACATGTATCTGTAACACTGGCTACACCGGAACAGGAATGAATTGCACAGGTTACATAAACAAAATTTTAGTACAACGCATGCGACTTCAAGTTAAACCGTAGACCGCATGATGCCAAACGTCACATTTGTGGTGTGGCTCAATGCGACTTGCTAAAGCAGTGTTAATCGGGTTAAAATCTCAATATATAAGCAGAAAATAGGTGCTAAGGTTAACAACGACACAAAGTAGCTAGTTTGAATTGCGAGGAGATTACAGCGCCGGGCAATAACTGGTCAAAACAACTTCAATTTGACAACTGTATAAAACGTTTGTTGTTTGTAGGAAGGTTAACTCGCAGTAACTAGCTTAATTTCTAAGCATCGTGTGTCAAAATTAAACATATAATAGCTTGGTAAGTCCCTTGTTAAAGCAGAAAAACGTAATTTGTATTCAAGCAGATGTTGACGAGTGCGCTGGAACACCAGGTTGTCATGCCAACGCGTTTTGCACCAACCACCCTGGAAGCTTTGCGTGTTTATGCAATATCGGATATTTAGGAAACGGCACCTTTTGCGAAGGTCAGTGTTTCTTTCGATTAAAATCTCCTGCTTATGTTTAAACACAAGCGCTATTCACCAAAAAGTGTTTTTGAGTAACTAAGATATTCTCTGCAGGGCATGACTAACAGCTTTCAAAAAGGCGAAAAAAGGATAAACACAGCGACCACGTAACATGCTATTAATTGAAAAATTTCTATTATTTTTTAGATGCGCGAAATGCGTACAACTACCGTGCAGTAATCACCGTTTCAACTGCTGTAACATCAACAACAACTTCTCTAGAATCATCGGTAAGTATACCTTCTATGTATCAGTACTTGAAACTTATACTTGGGCTAAATCGAGACATTTTAGTGATTTGTTTTTACTCTTGTAGATCGATGATTTCATTAGCGATTTAGCAAACAACACCGCCCTATCCTACCAAAGCCTTGTAGTGACAGTTGACCAAGTTGTGAGCGGCGCACCAGGTCAAATTATCGTGTTACTTGCATTCAATGGAACATCCCACACCACAGACGACTTCACTGCTCTGCTCAAAGCTCACACAGGATCGTCAATAATGATTGACGGAGGAACCCTTACTGGTGACGGTAAGAAGCGTTAAACATTGTCGTTTAATTTGTTTAACCCCAGGCTTTTGATGGCGAAGAGTTTGATAGTTTTTGCAGTTTGGTATTGGTCAACTTTTAATGGCCAAGTAAGCTGTGCACAAAAACCCACTATTCAATAGGCGGATGGGGAACTAGCAAGTTTACTGTTACATGAACGATGTTTTTGATTTACAGATTACAACGAGTGCATCACAAACTACGGCAACTGTTCTGTGTCAGCAAATTGCACCAACACAAATGGAAGTTTCTCCTGTGTTTGTCCGGGCTCCCTGGCCGATCAATCCACAAGCGGAGTTAACGGAACGATTTGCTGTGAGTTCGATTTTCTGTTTTGACGTATTTCTAAGGCACCACAACTTTGCGTACACCACGGAAAGCTACTGTTGAGTTTGACTTGTTGCATGAATGCATGAAACATCCCGACAAACCCTAAAATTCAAGTATATGATCTGGTAGTAACAATGTAAAAGCCATACTATGGGTATAAAACAGTAAACCCGAGGAAAGTTTAACAAAACCCAGTCCATGTATAAAATGAAGTTAAAAGACTCTCGAAGTGGGGATATCAACGAATCTAAAAGGCCACCAACTAAATGACAAACAATTGTGTTTTACAGCTCAACCTGTCAACTTCACTTGCTTCTCTGACGGAGTGGAAGTCTGGGCATTGAGCAGTTTCCTTGTAAGCAACGGAGTTACCAATGTGACCGAGTTAACATTGGGATCATGCAGTGGAAGTGACGACGGATCTGGTTACTGGAAGTTCATCGGAAGTTGCGACGGACACGAGACAGTAAGCTAACCAAGTTTTTTGAGAAAAACCTGATACGACAGACGAACATTTTTGTGTCAAGCATCAGTATCAGTAATCATTGTTATAAAGACAACTTCTGTGCAAAAAAACATACAATAACAGCCGTTCACTACATGATGTCCTCATTCCAGGGAAACTCAACCCATTGGAACTTGACCAACCACGACAGAAACGCAACAATTTTTGTTGGACCAATTCTCACCTATCCCATATCATGTCCCTCTTCTAATTCACCCAATACAACTGAAGCACCTTTGTGAGTAGGCCTATAACAAGACGCCTTTATCGCCACGTAAAAGTATGCAAAATAACACATTGCTCCATAAAAGCTTGGTGATTTTCTTTAACGTGGTTTCGAATTAAGCTTTGTTAAGATTTGCTGCAGTAATCGTTAGAAAAATGCTACACCAGCTATTTGGTTTGAAAAGACGTGGCATTTTATTACCAGGTAACCGATTTTAATGTTACGACTGCAGGCAACCATCAAACAACTGTAACTCAGACGAGAGAGCAAAATGTCATGCAAATGCAGTTTGTAGAAATGACAGCGGAAGCTTCGCCTGCTTCTGCCGCTCCGGATTTACTGGAAACGGTTCCAACTGCGTGGGTGAGTAAAAAACGCAACATTAGTGCCAATACCTCAACACTTCAGGTGAATTTTTTTTTCCGAATAACGGGTGTAAACCAAAATACGACTTTTGAACTGAATTGTAACGTTTTATTATTTTCGCTATTTTGTGCTATGGTAGGAAATGTCAACATTAATCAGAGCAGTCAAAATAGCTTCGTGATGTTTTATACTAAAATTCAAGCTTGCGAAGCCAAAATCATATGTAAGCCATTGCACGATGAAACTCACTGTCCCTGCAATTATTAATCCAGGCGTTCCCCATAGCAATTTGTTCCACCCAACAATGTTCTGCTTTGGATTTGTTTAGATTCATAATTTTCTTGTACTTGACAGATATCGACGAATGTGCCCTTGGAGACGACAACTGTTTTCCACAATCGCCTTGCGTCAATTTGAATGGAAGTTTTCAGTGTTTGTGTGACTCTGCGGTTTTTCAGGGTGACATAAGCTGTACTTGTAAGTATACCGCAATCTTTCACATATACCTTCAAATACTACGGTTTGACTTCAACACACGTCAAAAGTATATAGGAAACAAACAAAAATTAACACAAAGTAGGGATACACACCAAGTCATAACACACATAACACACAAACACAAAAATGTTTTCACCGTCATATGAAAGCAACACACAAAGCTTATGAGGAAAAGAATTTCTGCGGAATGCAAACAAAGGATCCAAGCAGGTATGTCATGTGTTGAAAGCAAACAGAAACAATTCCACTAATGCAACGCGTGTTTTGTGAGTTTGTTTTGCAGGTTTCTCAACTGGGCTAAGATTACAAAATTAGGCGCATATTAGTATTATTTTAATTAATGTCGCCGCTGTGGCGTAAAATGCTTATACTGCAAGATTGGATTTTGGTGGACTGCTGTGCTGTCATCCCTTCCGGCGTAAACATCGTTTTCATTCATTGCTTGTATTCGAAAGAATGCGAAGGTGAACGACAACTATAACTACGGTAGCTTTTTGTCATGACCAGAATTGATATTTATAATTGCAACATCAGTCAGCATCGAAAACACTCCAACATCCAGCTTCAGAGAAACGACCTTTGACAGGTATTGTCAAGATGTGATTCATTAAGACAATTAAATAACACAGCATGTCCTTCCTATAGCGATGACGTTGGAAGACAAACAGTATATTGGTTCTTGCAGCGGCACATTTGCAAGAGTCTGTCATTAAGTCAAAATGCTGATGCAACAACCAGTCGCGCCAACAAGCAACCCAGCAGCACCAACTTCGATAAACTTTACGTTGTTCAACACGCAAACATGGCGATATGTTACCGTATTTTCGCAGCTTGGTTGACGTATGTTCGTATTATCTGGACATGTTTCTGTGTACAAACAGATGTTGGTTCGCAATCCTAGTTTGTTTCAATTCGTGTTTTTTAGACGGCCGTATTTGGAAGTTGAAATTGAATTTTGTTTCCTAAATTTTTAAGTGCTTGGCTAAAAGCGATTTGTATGCAAGCACATTTTCACTTTTTGCGTCTGCCCTAAAGAGTCCATCCTACTGTTCAGCAAGGCATGGCGATGGGATTAAAACCAACGAAACACTCATTCTTTCCAAACCGTGGTCGAAAAATCTTGTTGACGTAAATTTATAAAAAATAAAATCGCGAAAGCCGACTGATATTGTTGTACATGGTTTCAAATTGTGACATTGAGATATGCTACAGCAATCGCTGGAAAAGGCAGGCCGATTGCACCAGATATTCGATTCAAATCAACACATGATGTTTTTCGACCAGGTAACTAATTTTAATGTACCAGCTGTAGATGCACATTTGGCGTTTTTCCTCGGCATCAAATGCGGTTTGTAAAAACCAAACAGGATGTGCTGACGGTTTCTGTGGTGATGGAAAATAAATGTCAATATCATCACGTACTACGAAAATAAATGTCAATATTACCACTTACTATGTTTCTTAGCGTGCACCACAGAACGGGTGTGGCAAAAATAGCATTTTTTCGCACATAGGCCAACCGAGTATGTCCGTCTTTCTCTCAAATTTACACTTTGACAAACTTACTTAGTGGCTTATATACCCGATACAGGGCGCACTCGAGTGGTTATTTTTAAGCTGTAGTCTTGACCAAGCTCGACAAAGGAAGTTACAACGACTGCAGCAATATTCCCCCATAGAGCTTTTAAATCATTAAATAGTTACCGCAACATCTCATGGTTAGTAAGACTACTTTTCGCATTTTAACCATATGTGTTGCGGTTAAACAAGTTACCTCCACGGGCGAGCGTCACCAAAAACCTAAATGGAGTTACACAGTATAAAAACGCCTTTATAGCTGCGGTATGTCCACAACTGTTAAGGACCACAAAGACGTCATTACAGTAACGGCCTTTCTTTAGTACCAGAGCGAGGCGCCACTGCGCACAGTTAATTAGTAGAAATTCCATAACCGCGCTTTCAATGCGCGCACGCCGTTAGAACCGCAAAGTGAGAGTGCAGTTTCCTCATTTTGGTGACGAGTAAACAGCAGGTTTTCGATTTTTTAGGAACGAAGAGGTTTACTGACGTTGCTGGGTTAGAAAAGTAAGAATGGTATTTAGGGTAATTAGCCAAGTCATCATTGGACTTGCAGCCTTGTTCAATTTTGGCCTGGGGGTGGACCCAAACGCAGGTAAGTTATTCGTAGGGTTTATGTGGATACTTCGATATACAAGACGAGTTTAAGACTTAACGTCTAAAAACAAGATAACGTCTAAAACCCGTGCTGCCCCTAATAAAGTAGTACAACGTTGCTCTTTCGACCAAAATGTGATTAAAAAAGATTAGATTTAAACCATATGACCGGAATACAAAGTTTTTATGTATTGGCGAACAGCAGATTGAGAAAAAGAAAAACTGTGTTTAGAACTAAGTTGGTTTCGTTGCAGTTTTTGTTGTCTACAATGTGACGACCACGGTGGCCCCAGAAGATGGCAACGGCACAGCCTTAGAGTTCATTTCTGCTGTCGAATACAACGTTTACTACAATCTCACAATTGCAACAACTGCCCGAAATCGAGCAGTAAATGTTTCAAACCAAATTGGAAGTAAGTAACGTCGTTTATGTTATGCATTGTTGGTAAGCGCACATTGAAAAACTGTACCAATCACATTTACGGCAATTACTCTGATCATAATCAGGTAATAACTTACTTACAAACAAATATTGTATTCAAATGGATATTGCACAGATATTGTATTTTTGTTAGAAAGGAACTAATGATTATCATGGCACCAAAAACACGGACGCACCCAGTAGATTTTTACAAGCCGAGTACGGTACACTGTTTAAAATTGTTGAAAACTTGTTTGGCATGCGTAAAAGAGCTGTTGGAAACATACTGATACGAAATCTAAATAGAATTTTCGAAGAAAATGTTTTTTTACATCACCTCACATTTCGCCAACAAACAGAAACCCCAGAGAACACCATACCCAATACAAAAGTAGCTCTGATCTCTGTTTTTTATGCAGTAACTGATGTATGTCTCACCAATTTTCACCCATGCCATGCCAACGCAAACTGCACTGATCTGGGAGAATCGATGGTTCAATGCAAGTGCTTGGACGGATTTAACCAAACTGCTAGCACACAAACGTATAGGCCAGATAACGTACTGATTCCCGACGGAACAAATTGTCCCGGTAAGAGTTTTCACATTTAAAGTTTTTTATCTTAGCACAGATTGATTCAAAGTCAAACGCACACACCTTTTTTACCATTGTTACTTTACTTAACCACGCTTTGTTCACAGATATTGACGAATGCACCAATTCCACAGTTTGTGGGGCTCAAACTGATGTATGTACAAACTTACAAGGATCTTACACATGTAGCTGCAGACCAGGCTACCAACTTACCGCTGACAAAATTTGCACAGGTAAGAAAAAAATAGCTCATCTAATAACCTTGCAAAACGTACTTTGAGTTGACTAATTCTCTGTATGCCAGTTAATATAAACCAGTAAAGTCACAAGCAAAGTGATCAAAAACATTTCATAAGCACAACCCTCCTGAAAAAACTGCAATTGGAGCTGCTGTAAAGAATAAACTTTTCTGCATAAAGTAAATGACTTCAAATGGCCTTTCACACATCATGTTAAAAACAGGCCTAAGTTACAAAATACTGAATTAGACAACACAGCATAAGCATAGCAAAAAATTTTCAAACTCTCTTGTTTGCACATAGTATAACAACAATATGTTTTGTGCACACTTTATGTCTGTTACCTTAAAACAATTAAACTTTCAAATGCAAACAATTTCAAAGTTAAATTTTAACACATACAAAAACAATTCAGTATTCTGCTTAAGTAGTATTAACTTACCAACATCATCATTCCAAATATAATCCCTTTCCAGCTTTTCGTATATTGACTTCCATTTGTTAAACTTAACGTTCAAGTTCTTTTGGGCAAAAAAACCGTAAACCAGCAAACATCGTGTTGGCTCCACCGACCAGTCTGTTTGACCTAATTACCTTTCAAACCTTTGCCTGACCTGCCAACAATACAAAACAGCCGTTGATAACAAAAACGCCTTTGAGACGTCGACTTCGCAAAAACGCGGGGAAAATGTAAAAACAGCTGATTACAGTTTCAGGCGCTACTCAGTCCAGTGCAGGTTAAGCAACGTACGGTTTACGTTTAAATGTGTGAATTTGTTTCTAGCTGTTTGCATAGGGTTCTACACTTAGACTAATTACTATCAGCAGGTGTTTTGGAATTTTAGAAATCTCTATTTTATCTGCTTTTATAACAGATGTAAATGAGTGCAGTAACACCAGCTTAAACACATGTCATTCTTTGGCCGAATGCACCAACACCGCTGGAAGTTATTTATGTAACTGCAGTGCCGGAAACACTGGAAATGGAACCCATTGCGAAGGTGAGGTGACACTTATACAATCCATTTTTACTGAACTTGATCCAGCTCAACCGACGCCGAAGATGTCAAGAAAACAATGACGCCAATATGACGTCAATATATTACAATGGCAGCAACCAGTAGCTTGTTTCAGTTGTTCTGATACAAACTGTTGGATATGTTTCCAGAGCTTGACGAATGCCGTGATTTTGGGTACGACTGTGGTGGCAACGGCAACTGCATGAACACCGAAGGGTCATATACTTGTACTTGCAACGCCGGGTTTTTCATAAATGAAGCTACAACCCCGCTAACATGCGCAGGTTAGTTTGTGCGGCCAAGTTTTAGTTTTCGAAAGTAAACACGGAAGCGACTGAGGTGCAGTCTTCATGAGCTAATACGATGGCATGTTTTTGGGACCTCAGTTGGGTTAAGTTTGGAGTGGATTCATATTCAAAATTGTGTGACATGCCCAATGCTAGTACAAACTGCTGGCACCATATGTCTGGCAATAACTATATCAATCGACAAATTTCATGGACAAATGCGAATAGGTCTGTCTTCATGAATCTTAGTATCAATGCTTGCTGGACATTAGATATTGACGAGTGTTCGGTTGATGGATCAAACGACTGCTCTACCAACGGTTTTTGCACTAACTTTGATGGCGGGTTCAACTGTACTTGCAACAGCGGCTACAGTGGAAACGGAGTAACCTGTGCAGGTAAAGTTTTTGCAACTAGCAAATGAAAGCATTAAACAGCATTGATTGTGGCCTTTGTGACAATGCTTGCTTTGTGGATGCGATTGTGGCTTACACAAAGTGTTGCGGGTGTGGAGTGATGAAGTAAAAAGTATTTGAGTTAAAGTGAACCGCGAGTCATCGAAAAAACTGCAGGGGGACCGTTGTGCAAATAATTTCAAAAAGTTTGAGAACCACTGTCTTAGACTAAGAAAAGTGACTGCTTCGTCAACTTACACGTCGCATTGGCTGTAAGTCATGTTCGGCAACCCTGGCACGCGAGGTGTTTGTTCATGGTACGTTAAGTTATTTACGATTAATCAATCAATGAAAGAAAAGGTCGAGTGTGTATTTCAAGGCATTTTTGAGCCAAGTTGTATGAACTCCTCGTTTTTATAGTTAAAAGCAGTGCAGTTACAGAGTGTGCATTTAAAACATTTTTAGCTGACTAAACGCAAAAACATGTAGCGTTGACGTCAACAACATGGCACGCAAAATCATTAATATTTAGAAATTAACTGTAAATCGCACTTTAAAAAGTTGCCGACACCTGCTGTAAGTCAATACATTTCCTTTTGATAAACTTATTTATGAGGCGTACTGTTGTAAAGTTAGAAACTTTCTATGACACGCCACGCACCTACATACAGGATTTAAGAGTGAAGCGCATAAAAACGGTCTTCGCGCAGGAACAACGCAATTAGTTATGTTTAAAGACGTCGTGCATAAAATGTGTACATTCTTGTGGATATAATTTTCAAGTTAAATCCCAAGTTTTTATTTTTAAGATGTTAACGAATGCACGGATGCAAGCCACAACTGTAGTTCAAGCGCTACCTGCACAAATTCACCACCTGGGTCATTTAGCTGTGCATGCAATACTGGTTTCATTGGTGATGGACATACTTGTACAGGTTTGTAATTTTTTCCAGAACGTTTGTCGAATGGTTGAAACTGTTTTACACACAAGAACTGGCCTGTACCGTTTTTGAGACTATTTTAAACTTTGAATTATGTACCTATTAACGCAACACAGTAAATATGAACTATGCTGCTAAATGTATAAACTAAGTTGTGCATGACTTTGTCGTAATTATTACGCAAGTTGACAAATTTTAATCTTTTTATCTCATCGCCCATAGTTTTAAGCTGATTTTTTACATCACAAAGCTAGTTGGAGGGAATAATATCTGTTTGCAAAGGGTAATACATAGATCTTTTATTTCACTTGTATTTTTATTCATTTAAATTCCCTTGCATTGTATTACGTCCAGTAAACTAATACCTGGTTATAAATAAACACTTTTGTACCACCACAGATGTTAACGAGTGTACCGAGGCGACTGACAACTGCAACCGAGTTAATGGAAGTTGTACCAACACCGATGGCAACTTCACTTGTGCTTGTAACACAGGTTACTCTGGAGACGGGATAACATGCATTGGTATGACCTTAATTGGTACATAAGCGATTTCAGCAAACTGTAGTACCTTACCCGCTTAGACTGTAACTTTCTTGTGTATTTTTTGCCATTTTTGGGGGGTTAAAAATGCAAAAAAAAATGATTAAGCTGACTTAAATTCGGTTGCGCGTGTAGTGGACCCACCGCGTTAAGCTACGTGCTCATTTGAACAGTTTTAAGTAACTGTTTTTTGTTTAGTGGTTGATATTTTCACTGTTAAGCAGTTCATTGATTTGAGCATTTTTTCTGGATTACACTGAGAATTTGTTTTGATTTTCCTTGTTGTAATGTTAGGTTTGCATTACAATGAAGTTATTATTCATAACTATCTGGTATTTATGTTTTTATTTGATGTAACTTTTGTAAATGTTGGTTTTAGATACTGATGAATGTGGTACAGCCACAGACAACTGCAGTGACTTTGCTAGTTGCAATAACACAGTTGGGAGTTTTACATGCGTCTGTATTTCAGGATATGCAGGAGATGGGGTTTCTTGTGGTGGTAAGTTACAGGAAATGCATAACTCTCGCGGCGCATTTTGTGTGGTGGCCGTATAAATAAAGGGGACTATATGTAGCCTATGTATATGCAAAGTAAGAACCATTTAAATGTTGCACTCGGTCATATGACAAAACTTGCTCTTAAAAAAAAATTAAAAAAAAGGATTTTACAAACCTTATTTGATTAAAATCTATTTACGCATTTGATGAGGTCGCATATAGCTAAAGCTAAAATCAGAAAAACGAAAATTAACATTAACACCATACTGTAAATTTGATAGAAAGGTTTACTTTCGTGTGTAAGTGGTCTTGTAGATGACTGTATAACGCCAACCCTGATTCACTATGTAATTTGGCGTTTACGAAAACCAATTAAAAAATAAATTTTCCATTTGGAGAAATACTTTTACTTGAAATCAACAATCGAACGTGCATTCAGTTTTCCCTAGTAGTGTATAAAGTCCGTTTTTCGCAACACTAGGCACAGTCATCTTTTTAGATATTGACGAATGCACGCAAGGAACACATAATTGCGACAGGACAAATGGAGTTTGCACCAACACCGGTGGTTTGTTTACCTGCTCATGTAAAGCGGGTTACAGCGGAAACGGGTTGAACTGCGAGGGTACGTCTTCAAGTTGATTTTTTTGCTGACTCATTACTTTGACGCAGCTTTGATTTAACGTTTTATCTGGTGTGCATGTGTTAAGTGGTTGTTTAAGCACTATCTCGTTAAATACTACATTGCCGTTTTTGATGCTCGGTACTCAGTTGTATCGCTTGGTACAAAAATCACCAGCAACTGTTTGGATCAGTTTTATTACCATGAAATTTGTAAAACACCTGCAGCCTTGGTCCATTTCTATAATGTTTGTTTACTTGTATCTTAATCCATGCTCTAAGTAAAACTCGAAAACCTTTAATGGCTAAACTTGCAAATTATTTCGCTCAAAATTGTGTTGTTGGAATTTACATTTGTTTACAGATATCCACGAATGCAACAGCGGCGACCACAACTGTAGCATTCACGCAACTTGTTCCAACTCAGAAGGTGCTTTCAGCTGTTCATGCAATGCTGGCTTTTCGGGGGACGGATTTAATTGCACTAGTAGGTTGTGTTATGCTAGGGTGTTAGACCGTATAGTGGTTCTGCCAATACTAAGTTTAAGTTTTTTTTATTTTTGTGAAGAAACAAGGTATGGGGGTGGCTGGTGGTTAGTAAGCTCAAACGGTTCGCTGAAAATAGCACTGTTTTATATTAAGGCAGGACTAGCAAAATAGATTCATGTTTTGTTAAATTAAGTAAAATGTAATTTGGTTAAAATAAATAGGGTTATCAGTGCTTGAGAACCACTGATATCTCTGCTTGGCCCACCACCTAACATGGAAATGTTATGTGTGTAGACGTGGATGAGTGCACGGCTAACTTGGATGACTGCCACGTGAACGCGATATGCACTGACACCACAGGAAGTTTTACTTGTGCCTGTGATTCTGGCTTCTCTGGAGACGGCAATAACTGTACAGGTAAGCAAGTTATAAGCAAATTTTGGTTGTGTTTCGGGAGGGAGGTTGGTGGGTGTATAACCATGTGCAAAATTATGAAGGGTATCATATTAAGTACATAAACTGTTGCTACTAGGCAGTGTATAAATTTATAAAGGCTCTTCTGGTAAATGTATTTTTGCGTACCGACGTTTCGACGTCCTATACATCTTCCTCAGGGTGAAATAGGTAAAATACATTTGCCAGAAGAGCCGTCAATAATTTCCATTGTATTAAGGTTGTAATTTTAAGGTAAAAAGGCTTGAACTAGCAATTGTGAAAAAAAGTTTCAAGCTTACAGAAGACGAATAAAGGGTGAAATTTAATTTTCTTGTGTTATACAACAGTTGCCACATAACCAGTAGGATTTGTAAATTTGTACAAAAAAACAAATGTCAGTGTTTTTTACAACAGTAGCATCTTAGCATAAAAGCCAACTTTATACCATCAAACCAGCACCATCTCCAACTTCCAGCATTCCTTAGTGCCTTTAATAACTCGTTGTGTTGTTTCAGACATTGACGAATGCCAAATTGGGACAAGTAACTGTGACGAAAGTGCGACCTGCGTCAACCAAATACCGGGTTTTGTATGCACTTGTGCTGTTGGCTTCTCGTGGAGTGGAACAACCTGTGAACGTAAGTTGTTTTGTCACGCCTCGTTTGCCCTGAACGGGCCTCGCTTGACTGCCCTTAAACTATACCTTGAAACCCGACAGGCCTCGTTGTTGGAACGGTTTGGCCTCTGTATGTGACGTTGTTTGAGCGGCCAATCCGGATTTAGGTACAAGCTGAATAAGGTATAGGTAAGGCCACACTATTTGTAGAGGGCCTCAAAAATAATCACATTAAAATTTGTTTCACTAAATATATAGTGTTAATTGTCTTAGAATTTCAATTATAAATCCAAGCATTAATCAACGGGAACATTTTATTTTTTTACTTCAAAACAAAATTTACTGTCACAAACGGGCCTACTTACAAACAGTGTTGTGTGCCGCCGCAAATGACTTCTGTAACAACTAGAGAAATAATAAAAATTTCACTAATAAATTACTTACTGCCGCAGAGCGTTGTCGCAGGTAGCGTGCGACGCCCTGAACAGATATAATACCGAATAGTCGACAACTAAATGCACGGTATAGTCCGCTGTCGAGCTACCTGCTTCATTGCAGTTCCGTTCGATCATTTTTTTATTTGATTTTTTCGATTTTTGAAAGTTGGTGACTTTAATTTATGTCAACCCATCGGGTTCCTCTGGGTTGAAGCAATGCCGCTTAAGTTTCTTGCACAAGGAAACACAAGCGACCGAGATGGGATTAAAACCCACAACCTTGTGTGCACAAGGCAGTCGCGCTAACGACTCGACCATCTTGGCGGCATGGTTTGTTAAAGGACCTGGACAGGCGCCTATCTACATCAAGCCCAAGTGTTAAGGCAACCTAACCATAAAGGGAAAATATCCCATTAGTATGACTGTTCGCCTACCTATCTATCACTCTTTAAGCATATTCAAGCACTGGCGATGCGAACACTTGAAAAAGTCCAGTGTTTTGTTCACAATTGATGTTTTTAGATTGGTCATTAAAAATACGCACATCCGTGAACTGACACATGTATTTTATAGAAATCGATGAATGTTCGAATAGTTCGCTGAACAATTGTCATTCTGATGCTGACTGCCTAGACACCTACGGAAGTTTTCAGTGCTCTTGTCATACCGGCTATGCAGGCAATGGAACTCACTGCGAAGGTAAGCATGAGGTTTCAAGCCGACGAGAAGCAATTTCCGTTATATTTAACATTTTCTCGGGTTAATTTAATTCGCAATAAGAAGATACAAGCCAGTACTTGTGTGTAAAACTTTTTCTACGTTTCGAGAAACGCTCTTGTCATCATCAGGAATTGGAATGGTTAAAACCGTGAATTGTGTGCGTCATTCGGTTTTGGGTAGTTGTGAGCTGGTGGCCACACTAAGGTCCTCGACGCCTTTTATTCTGGCCCACTAGATGTCATTGCAAACTGACGCAACCTAATTCATTTTTCTTTTGTCAAGGGCAAAAAGCGTGCTGTGCAATTTGGTATTTCTTGTCCACGCTCGCATGGGCGACCAGTAAAATTTCAATCTGGCCCTAAAGCTAACAAAATTGCCCACCCGCGGTTTAGGATGTCAGAATTATGAAAAAATGCCAGCTAGTTTTGAATTAATGACATATATCCTTGGTGTCTTTTGTGTATGTAACTTCTATCCGTGGTTTAAGTCGCTAAAATTAATTCTGCAGATTTCGATGAATGCACACTTACGGAGTCGTGTCATCGGATGGCGGAGTGTACGAATTCAGTCGGTAGCTTCAGTTGCCGATGTCTAAACGGATATGTTGGGAATGGAACTACATGTGAAGGTATAAGGCCATTGGTGTTGCGTTTGTGCGTGGTTGAGTTTATTTCACCAGGTCGAAAATAGTTGAGGTACAGAAAAAGTGAATCTGTGGATTCGGAATGAGCGCTCTTGTAACTACTCCTTTTTTTGGAAAACGAAAACTAAAGTCAGGTTGAAAGTATCTGATTTGTATGATCTTAAACTGTTCTAGGTTGTTCTTGAACGGAATGTTAATTTTAGCCAATATTCCTATTTTAAATTCTGCAAAACTGTAAGACGTGTTACCAAGGGCAACAGTCACGTGCTTATTTCACTTCCAACATTGTAAGCTTCTTGTCATTGTTCACTGATGATAATTGTTGAAACTTTTGCAATACAATGTATTCACTGTATGCAAGTTCTGTATGTCAGTTATGTTTTCAATAAGGACTGTTAATTTTTGTTGTTGAAACATAATCAGATGTAAACGAGTGCGATGGTTCAACACACAACTGCGATTCAGACGCGGACTGCACGAATTATCCTGGCGGATTTTTCTGTCGCTGTAAACACCCAGGATTTGGTGGAATCGGGACGACTTGCTCTGGTAAGTTAAGTTGAGTTGAGTTGAGTTGAGTTTATTGCGCTCGGTGAAAGAAATAATAGCGACCCAAATTTCACTAAAACAATCACCAAGCCGGAAATAGCTGCGCAACGTTGGGACGTTATAAGGCGCGAAAAAATGGAGGGCACAATTGGTGGGTCAAGGTGGAACGCGCTGCAGCTACACCGTCATTACTAGGCGTTACGTGACGGGGACTCAAAAGAGTTTGTGTACAATATAGAAATTGGGGGAGGGGGGTTGCATGGCACCTTGTGGGCCGCTTGCTACGCTACTGTACTGAATTGTCAGATTATACGCCCATAGCTACGATCGTTGTACTCGCAATCTTGACTGACACAACTTACTTTTTTTTGCACGAATATTTCTGCTGCTAAAAAAACGTATTCGTCTTTGTAGAGTTGTTGAATCGATACTCGGATGAGCAATTTTACAAAATTAAATTTAGTATCAGTAAGAAACCTGTTTAACAAATATTTTGCTGCATATTGCCAAATAGATTCATAATACCTTTTTGTGTCTCATCCACTTTCCAGTTGTGTTTTCCGAATGTCCAACTTCTCCGGTAACCACCACACCCGCTCCGGCGTGCCATCCCAACGCTGTCATGGCAACGATCAACGGCACCACCTCGTGTACATGCGACCGCGGGTTTAGTGGCGACGGCTTCACATGTGAAGGTAAGCGTGTGAAGATATATTTACGGCTGTCTGCTGATTTCGGCACCCCTGACCAATTCAGATATTGTGGTCACTTTTAGCTGTTTTACATATGACAAACGGGAGTACATGGATTTCTGTCACTATGTAATACAAGTAGTGTGGTATTGACAACTGCTAGTATTACTGTCTGATAATTTACAAGTATAAGACAGAAAAACACGGCGTTTGTAAGAGTTTAAAGATTTAAAACTTTTGCTCTTTTGTGTGCTTTGTATGTAGCCCTGCAAAAAAGTTGTCAAAAAGATTTATCGATTTGTCCATGTTTTATAACATTCTTTTCAAAATGTAAAAGCGTAAGTGTAAAAGATCCATTTTGAGGAAACAAGTCCTCTGGTAGTTGCGTTAACACTGACCTTTAATCCTGAAACCGACATTTTTTCACTTATACTTGCCATACATAATCATTGAGACAAATAAATCAACTTTAGGTTGGATTCTGCAAATATCAGGCTTTGAAACAGTCGGATTCGAATCTACAGATATTTGTTATTTTCAACTATTATGCATTACAGACATAAACGAGTGCAGTACGGGCACACACGACTGCGACACCAACGCCGTTTGTACAAACCACCTCGGAAGTTTTTCCTGCCAATGTGCTTATCCTGGTTACGCTGGAAACGGCACTTGGTGCACAGGTAACTAACAACTTTCTGGTTTTGTACGACTTGACGTTCGCCGAAATCTATCAGATTTAGGACTAAAAACTAGAAGTTAGAGAAACCCAAATGCGCATACTGATGTCGTCTACATATCCCTTAGCCGTGTTAGTTTAGTTGCTAAAAGCCCAAGTACGTTGAGGCCGTGAATTGAATCTAGCAGCAGGGTTGCTATTGAATTATGTCCTACTTGCTATGTATGGTCGTGTCGATTAGTAACGTATTAGCATGCTGAGACCAGAACTAGATTAGGGGTCATAAAAGGGGTTGCCCCTGCCCCCTAGTAAACCTTTCTCTTAAAAAAACAAAGCGAAGCACCTTACGTATTCTTAGGTAGGTTCTTGGATGGACTTAGGTATTGTTGTCCCGAAAAAACAACGTTTATCTTCCTAATTTACATTTGTTATGTACACATCGGGCAAAAAAAGATGAAAGACAACAAACGCAAACATTTTGACCCCAAAGGCTAAATACATTTCTGTAGGGGATCCGTATTTAGCCTTGTTAAAGAACTAAGCGTATATCATCGGGTTTTTGTTTGTTTTTCAGACATCAATTGCGCAAGTGGTGCCGAGCCAACCGCCGCATTGAGTAGTTGCTTATTATCAATGCTTGTCATGCTTCATCTCGCTCTAAACTTCGCTTAGGTTTTCGTAGCGTAGCGCTTTTATATATTCAGTAGCACGGACTTGCATGATGCGTTACTCTGACAGCTCCCTGCGAATTTGCCATGTCATAACACAAATTTGTCAAAATTTTGTACAGTTTGATGCGTTTGCTAGGAGATGCGACTTTTTTTTTGATGTACAAATTGACATGTTGTAGTATCTGAAAATTCCAAAAACGACCATAATTTATCAGTTATCGACCAGTAATTCTTATAACCTTTTTTTTCACGTTGTCAATCGTTGTTCATCAGACCAAATTTCCTTTCCCCACATTTTAGCAAAATCTAGTTTATCTGTTTTACTAGTTCTGTTATACTTAATATAAAACTGGACCATTTTTACCTAACTGGTTCAGCTAATTACCATTAAACCACTGAGTGTGGGCGTTTTGAATAAATCCTGGTATTATTGTTGCACCTATAACGAACTATAGTTGCTCTTAATTTTTTTTCGACTCAAACGATTGTTCACACAACCGTCATAATTTAAAGTCCAGTCAGGCCATGGTTAACTTGTTTAAAATTTTGTGGCGCGCAGTTCAACCCATAGGCGCACCTTATTCCGGTTTTAATTGAGAAATCACTTTCAAAATAGATACTCAATAAAATTTTGTTGTTACATGGCATGGAATTGGAAAATAGATTGGATTTGCTTCCTTGAGTATGTATGTGTGTTATGACATCATAACGCACTTTATTACGATGCTTCTTTAGCGATTTCAGTACAAGAGACCAAGGTTGTTATCTGTTCAGGGCAAATTGACAGTAAAGCTTGTACGCAGTCAGTATAGTAATAGTATGGCCAGTTAGTATGAGGTATTGCCAATAGCGTAGCCAGCCCAAAATTTTGAGGGGGGCCAAGTAACCCAACTTAAAGTAAAACTTAGGGATTTTTGTCAGAAGTAGCCTACTTCTATGTACAATTTTAAAATTTGGGAGGGCCCATGGCCCC
Organism: Phallusia fumigata; assembly: GCA_008931825.1. Classification (NCBI taxonomy): domain Eukaryota; kingdom Metazoa; phylum Chordata; class Ascidiacea; order Phlebobranchia; family Ascidiidae; genus Phallusia; species Phallusia fumigata. The sequence goes on from QXVZ01006099.1 coordinate 24,231, forward strand.
TTTCGCGCCCCCCCCCCCCCCCCCC
>QXVZ01006099.1:24621-34755 GCA_008931825.1 Phallusia fumigata
TGGCTACGCCCCTGCGTATTGCGTATTTGAGGAAAACAGACGAAAAGAACAGTTGTAACTGGAACTATCTGTTACCAGACGCTTGTTAAGAACAGACAGTATATGAGGGGCATTATAATTTGTGAAATAATCTTCTACTTCTTTTGGGTGCACCTAAGGGTAAGAAACGCTTATTTAAGAGTAACATTAAAACTGATCCGGTGGTTGCGTGTGTTTGCAGAGAAGGTTAGCTTCATCCTTTTTGCATAAATTTGTTTAATATCTCAGTTTCAGTTTCAATTATAGTTTCAAAGGACAGTCTATAGTTAACCGGGGCTTACAGACACACTGGACCCGATAACGGTTCGTTTGGACCCACGATTATAATAAGGAAACATACGAATATTGTTTTAATGTAGCTTGACCAGTGTTTCTTAGCCTTTTTGTTGTTACGCCGCCCAGAAAACGTTTTATAACCATATCGTGGCCCACATTTCAATCAGTATGGAGGACATCCCTCATTTTAGGCATTTTTTGTGACACAAACGCGCAATGTTTAAAACTAAATAAGAACTTGGAACAAGACAATTCCACATTAGCCGACATATAGCTTTTAAGTGAAAGCACAAGCAAGCATCTGTGTCCACGAGAGGGCGCTGTAGGAATCGGCCTAAAAGCCAAGATGGCACAGGCCCGAGTTTTTTAGAACACTAACCAATACGCACGGTCAACCAACTAATATTTTTGTCATATCTGCGCTGCAGAGTTTATAAAATCCAAACTTTTGCAATGAGAAGAAACAAACCTATTCTCTTTATGTTCTGTTTTTTCTACTTCATCAGCGTTTCGTCTTCGTCGGAAGAAGGTATGAATTTCAGCTATCTCTAGGAATAAATAAATATTTTTATCATTCTTTTAATGCCTATTGCACCTCTGTACTATTTTTGCACATCCGCCAGTTGTTTACATCTGAAATTAGAATCTGGATGCATAAAGCGACATTTTAGCATCGTAAATGACGCTTTAAGCGGTCAGATTCTAATTTCGTATTTGCGATCCTAATGAATAAGCTATAAAGGCTAACAGTCACGTAGCTACTGGTTATTTGAAAAACATATTCTCACACACAGTATTATACTACTTACTTAGATGTTGACGAGTGTGCGGAATCAACCATCTGCAAAAAGTTTGTAGGGTGCAGAAATACAGTTGGAGGATTTATGTGCCTTTGTGCTACTGGATATAATTTGTCTCAAAATGAAAGACACTGCGAAGGTGAATATATAGTTTGCATATTGTCAAATTTTATTCGCCTAAAAACACGCAAATTTTTCTAAAAAATCTCTTGCTTTAAATGCCGAGGCCCTCAGGAAAAAAGGGAACGGCAAAAGTTTAAACATACATACACACTTATACACACAGATAGCATTCGGTATTTCGGATATAGCTTTTCATTCATAAATTTTTTTCATAGAACGTATGTCAGTACATTTTTCGGAAATCGTTAGAGGACAAATGCCCTCTCTTGCCCCTTCGCACCGGAGATGCTTTAATACAAATCATTGTAACATGGGTGTTATAACATTTTGCAATAAACTACATTCACTATATACAAGTTACCATTAAGTTTTGTTTTTAATTAAATTTTGTTTAAAGTTTTGTTTAAGTATTGAAATTGATTGTTTTTCGACGGCGCATCCTGTTCTCTGGTGTTTTTAGATATCAATGAATGCTTGACTGGTACCCACGACTGCATCGACGACAAACTATGCGCCAATACAATGGGAGGCTTTAAATGCTGTGCAACTGGACACATCGCTTTGGGCAATACTTGTAGAGGTATAGAGAACAATTAAAAGCAAAAACCCAATATGATTTTGTGAAAGCCGATTTCGTTATTGGGTACACTAGCCTAAACGGCTAATGTCTTGTCACCAGCTGCACTGATGAGACCTTAGGTCCAAACAGTGTGCGTTGTCTGAAGCTCACAGAGAACAATTATTTTGCATATTAAGCGTAATTACTATATATCAGCATTTCTCGGACTTTTTTGACGCGACGCCTTTGGAAAAGTCAGTCAGAAAAGTTAAACACTCAAAACACTAGTGATAAGATTTAATGAAGACGCTTAAGCTCAAAGTTGTATTTAATAATAGAAAAGCAAAAATCTGGAAACTGAAAACGACGCACACTTTGAGAACCACGACTGTATATGTAATATGTATGTTGTAGTCGTCGTAATGACTATTTGCAATAACTCGTTCAAAGGACTCAGTCTGAAGTGAAAGTGACATAAATATACCTGGTGTCACGCAAACTAATGCCTGGTAAATTGGCAGGAGACACGAACTAGGTTATTACTGTACTGATTTGTACATATCTGACGGAATTAAACAAACCATAACGGCCTCAATAGGCTTGCTTCAAAACTTTTTGCAGCTTAAAAACAGCGCTGTCTAAAAGTTATTGTTTGCTTTTAGATGTTGACGATTGTTTGGAGACCAACAGCCCGTGTGGTCCTAACGCACAATGCAGGAACTTACCTGGAAGTTTTGCTTGCTCGTGCTTATCCGGCTACGTGGAGAATGGCACCATCTGCTCAGGTATTTACACTAAGATAAACAACTTTTTAGTTTGTCCCGGCGAAAATATCTTCAGAAACAGATCAGAAAAATATTGACGCTTAAAGTATATTTCACAACCCCTGTCTTTTGTGGTTCTAAAAAAAACACAACTTATACAAATGTACTGTTACTGCCATTAGGTTCAGGACGCATGAGCGTAAAAAACTCCAGCCCAGTTGGGCCTCATCCACACACTAATTCGTTTCCACTAGATGGCGCAGAGCTACTGCTTTTGTATCGTTTCATCCCATGTACACACAAGGTTAACAAAAGTTAATTGAGATTGGTACTGGGGACCGTCCTGGGTTCGAACCCGGTGAAAAACAATATTGTAAAAAACGAGCTATGGATCATCCGCTAACACGGGCGCAAATCCCGGGGGAACGGATTTATTTTAAATATCTTGTTGAATTGTTTAAAGCGGGTTTAAAGCTGGTTTACTGTTGCATTAAAACAATTTCAGCACTTTTGAAATACTTATGCAATAGTTAACTAATGCACTTCAATCAAACATTTCTTCAATCAAACAGACAGCGTTGTTAAAAAAACCATAAACAGCGTAATTCACTGCCAAATAGCGACACGCAAAGTAAATCTGTAAAAACTGTTGTGTTTAGATATCGACGAATGCAATACTAACCAACACAACTGTCAAAGTCACCAACACTGCTTTAATCGACCTGGTGGTTTCGAATGCAACGGATCTCCGTGCAAAATCAGCTCTAAATTTCTTCTCATATCTTTAAACGCGTTGTATTTTTTCATATGTGCGAAATGATACTAGCGCGATTAAATGCGTTTTTGAGCTGAGTTTATTTCATTCGGTGAACAAAATATCATAGCGGCACAATATCTGTAAAGGCAATCACCAAGTCGGAAATAGCTGCGCGACGTTAAAACGTCATGAGGCGCAAAAAAAGTGAAGGGCGCCACATGTGGATCAAAGTAGAATGGACTGGAGCTACACCGTCATTACAAAGCGTAATGTGACGGGAGGGGCAAAGAAAATAGTGAGTTTGGCGTAATAGAGGAAACAAGACTCAAGGGGACGTTGGTGGGACCAGCCGAGGTGGCCTCGGAAGCTGAACTAGGAAAACAGTTCTGAATATTTTGCGCAATGTAAAATATTGTACGTCCACATTTTGTTTTAAGCAGGATTAGCGAAAGACCATTCGGTCACCACGTTGGGTTACAATCAGGGTACGTATTTAGAAGGTGAAACTTGTCAGTGTTTGCAATACAGTAATCAGGCGACCAGATGAAATGCAAAATATCACAAAGGATAAACCTATTAAGAAAACCTATTGACGAAGCAGCAAAAAGAATCGAAACGCAAAATGCCATCAACCGGTTGTAGATGTAAAAAATTAACATATAAGATATGACGCTCAAGGAATACAAAAAGCAATTTTAAAATTAGCGCATCTGTGGGCAATGTTGACACTAAAAAATGTAACAATTCCGTAGTTTAAAACACCTGTTTTGGGAAGGACGCAGTTAAAGCTTCATAATCGTGTAGTAGGTTTTGCCTTGTGTATTTTCGTAATTGAGCGAATGGAAGACGTTTGTCGGCCTGTTGTGCAGTTTTTAACGTTACTTTGTTTTTTTTTATCGTGGGTGTCAATAGCGTAGCCAGCCCAAAATTTTAAGGGGGGGGCCAAGTGACCTAACTTAATTTAAAACTTGGAGATTTTTCCAGAAGCCTACTTCAATGTACAATTTCGAAATTGGCCCCTTTAGCTCCCCAAACCCCTTCCCTACTTGGCTACGCCCCTAGTGGGTGTGTAAGGTCAATCCCTGTCATTTGGTTAAGCAAGTTTTAGTACTTGCATTTGTAAATCCTGGCTTTGGTTTGAATGTTTAAACTTTGTTAAATGACTTCACATTTGTGTGCAAAACTACATTAACGTAAAATGAAAACTTGTTACATTCAATGCAATAAATCACCAAATGTCTGCACGTGATTAGAGATATATAATTATACGCTGTGATGTCTAAAAGATACCATTGCGCTCTATCCAATCGATTTTCATCATTAACTTCCTTCACATTTCGTTTCTTACCGGATATCTGCGTTTTGGTCCAGGTAGCCTACTCAGAAAAAAGTGCACAAAATTTGTAGAAAATATTTGTTGTGACACTGGTCACATTATGGCACCTACAAGCTGTGGCACCTACAAGCCAATCGATTTTCATCATTAACTTCCTTCACATTTCGTTTCTTACCGGATATCTGCGTTTTGGTACAGCGCGATAAAATGGTAGGTAGCCTACACAGAAAAAAGTACACAAAATTTGTAGAAAACAATTGTTGTGACATTGGTCACATTATGACACCAACAAGCTGTGCGTATTCGATGTTGTTGACATTTGGGCTTTTGCTTTTGCGGCACAGGTTTTGACATTGTATTAACAGATTTAACAGGAATCATAGTAGGCCAGGCCTGCAAGAGGCGTTATACCGTATCATAGTCGGCCTTCCAAGCATTTCCAGTCAGCAAGGCGCGGTTAGAAAATCTAGCTTCTAGGCAGATCCCAGTACCAAATATGCGCAAGCATATAATTCCCATATTTAACATAGATATATGTTGGTCTGGTTATCTAGTGCTGGTATTGGCATTTTAATTTTGTTAGCAGCACATAGCTATTTATTCAAACATTCTTCGTTTTACATTTTCTTAAAGNATGTGACGGGAGGGGCAAAGAAAATAGTGAGTTTGGCGTAATAGAGGAAACAAGACTCAAGGGGACGTTGGTGGGACCAGCCGAGGTGGCCTCGGAAGCTGAACTAGGAAAACAGTTCTGAATATTTTGCGCAATGTAAAATATTGTACGTCCACATTTTGTTTTAAGCAGGATTAGCGAAAGACCATTCGGTCACCACGTTGGGTTACAATCAGGGTACGTATTTAGAAGGTGAAACTTGTCAGTGTTTGCAATACAGTAATCAGGCGACCAGATGAAATGCAAAATATCACAAAGGATAAACCTATTAAGAAAACCTATTGACGAAGCAGCAAAAAGAATCGAAACGCAAAATGCCATCAACCGGTTGTAGATGTAAAAAATTAACATATAAGATATGACGCTCAAGGAATACAAAAAGCAATTTTAAAATTAGCGCATCTGTGGGCAATGTTGACACTAAAAAATGTAACAATTCCGTAGTTTAAAACACCTGTTTTGGGAAGGACGCAGTTAAAGCTTCATAATCGTGTAGTAGGTTTTGCCTTGTGTATTTTCGTAATTGAGCGAATGGAAGACGTTTGTCGGCCTGTTGTGCAGTTTTTAACGTTACTTTGTTTTTTTTTATCGTGGGTGTCAATAGCGTAGCCAGCCCAAAATTTTAAGGGGGGGGCCAAGTGACCTAACTTAATTTAAAACTTGGAGATTTTTCCAGAAGCCTACTTCAATGTACAATTTCGAAATTGGCCCCTTTAGCTCCCCAAACCCCTTCCCTACTTGGCTACGCCCCTAGTGGGTGTGTAAGGTCAATCCCTGTCATTTGGTTAAGCAAGTTTTAGTACTTGCATTTGTAAATCCTGGCTTTGGTTTGAATGTTTAAACTTTGTTAAATGACTTCACATTTGTGTGCAAAACTACATTAACGTAAAATGAAAACTTGTTACATTCAATGCAATAAATCACCAAATGTCTGCACGTGATTAGAGATATATAATTATACGCTGTGATGTCTAAAAGATACCATTGCGCTCTATCCAATCGATTTTCATCATTAACTTCCTTCACATTTCGTTTCTTACCGGATATCTGCGTTTTGGTCCAGGTAGCCTACTCAGAAAAAAGTGCACAAAATTTGTAGAAAATATTTGTTGTGACACTGGTCACATTATGGCACCTACAAGCTGTGGCACCTACAAGCCAATCGATTTTCATCATTAACTTCCTTCACATTTCGTTTCTTACCGGATATCTGCGTTTTGGTACAGCGCGATAAAATGGTAGGTAGCCTACACAGAAAAAAGTACACAAAATTTGTAGAAAACAATTGTTGTGACATTGGTCACATTATGACACCAACAAGCTGTGCGTATTCGATGTTGTTGACATTTGGGCTTTTGCTTTTGCGGCACAGGTTTTGACATTGTATTAACAGATTTAACAGGAATCATAGTAGGCCAGGCCTGCAAGAGGCGTTATACCGTATCATAGTCGGCCTTCCAAGCATTTCCAGTCAGCAAGGCGCGGTTAGAAAATCTAGCTTCTAGGCAGATCCCAGTACCAAATATGCGCAAGCATATAATTCCCATATTTAACATAGATATATGTTGGTCTGGTTATCTAGTGCTGGTATTGGCATTTTAATTTTGTTAGCAGCACATAGCTATTTATTCAAACATTCTTCGTTTTACATTTTCTTAAAGATTGTAACGCAAAGCAAAGCTCTGGCCAGTCAAGCTTTTAGGTGTTTGCTGGTGCAGCTTTTTTACAATAGGGAACTGTTTCAAAGGTCGATAAAACTGCACAAAGGCCTCGTATTGCCGCATATAGCGTCTAGCGTCATCCTCACGGGATGTGTATTAGGCAATACTAGTTTCCTGCCAGGCTTGTGCAAGGCCACGTCGGTGGCAAAAGTCTGAGAACGACAAGGGGAGAAAACCTAGGAAAAGATTAGGGAATTTACCGAAACGTACTTCCAGTATGCGCTTATATATAGGTGGCACAGTATAGGCCAGGATTTTAGTGGGATAACAAGGTAGAGTAGGTCGGGAAATCGCTAGATTTGGAAAGCATTTGACTAACTGCGTTTTTGTCTTATGACATATTGTTTATTAGGTAGCGGTTTAGCGAAAGATTCGTGTAGCAACCGAAAACCGTTTTACGCATGTTCACATATTTATGTCGTCAAATGAACTGTAAGCGGCCGCTGTATTCCTTTTCCAGATTTTTCAAATATTGCACCTTGTTTTAGTAATCCATTGGTACAATTGCAAATATGTTTTTCTGGTTTTCACTTGTCTTGTATTTAGCAACTGTGCCACTTTCAACAGCAAACGATGCAGACGCAGGTAAGCCTTACTTCTTACCATAGTTCCCAAAAAAACAAAAGTTACGGACGCATATTCGGAGGCTGGTAGGTCTTTATAGTTAATGTCGACGCCTTACAGACATATTTTGTAGTTTTATGAACGGCGAAATATGTATTGCGTTTTGCCGCCTTAGTTTATCCGCACAAAAATCACGGAAAATCTTTTAGCAATCCCTAATTCTTGCTACAACTTGCAACCTTTGCTTTGCAAGGCATTTATTTTGCACTGATGATGACAACAGCAATTGTTAAACCCACTCCATACAAGCTGTCTAGCAGTTATGTTTTGATTAAGTTACAATATAGTGTTGGAAAGTTCCTAACGCTTTTTGCATGTTCTGTTTTTAGTGTTCATCGTCCACAACGTGACTCGATATATTCCTGGCAGCACCGGCGACCCGGATGTGTTGCTAACCAGCGTTCTTGCCTACCCGAACCGTACCGCTGCCGATGCAGCCTTAGCGGATATCACAGCGTGCGGGAATTTTGTGCAAACAAGTAGGTTTGGTGTTTTGTTAGATAGCGAGGCGGAGACGATAAAACCATAATTTAATACGTATAGCAATGCAGCCAGTTTGGTCGGCTGTTATTAGTGCAACTACTTCGGAAAATAAAAGCTTTACTACAAACTGTATACCTCTTCCTTTGGTGCGCCATCTTGAAATTCACTTGACAATTTACCCTTAAATCAAAGTTACACGTTTTTTAACTTTTAGCAGTAGAACATTAAGGTCAAAAAAACTTGAGTACCGCAAAACATCAACCAAACCATCATAACAAAACAGGCCTTGTCTTTTGTATGAAACGTTGGCTCGCTGTTGTCATGATCTCTTTCAGTGCTGTTGGGGCTATTGTAGTAGCTTGCCGTTGGTTCTCCGTATTTACTTTTCAGCAGTCTGTAGCGTCTCGAAGGAGATTAATAGCAACAGGTGGACAAATACGTATTGTGCTGCGCAAAACTACATGGCATCTGCTTTTGTTCGCAATTCAAAACCAAAAACTAAATGGAAAAGATAAAGCTTTTCATGTATCGTCGGGTTATTGTGCCTTTAAACTCAAAACCGGTGGTGTATTGCGACCTTATCAAATTATGCTGACCCAAAAAGTTTTTTAAAGCGAAATGCTTTATTAATATTGCGGCCTTGGTAGTAAAAGACTTGTTCACGCTTAAACATCAATGGAAAATTAACTTTTTATGCCCGTATTGCGCCCCTAAGAATGCCTGCGTGAGTTATACCGAACGTCAAACAAAAATTGCACCGGCGAAAAATCCTAAATTATTACAAATATGTCATCAAAACTGAATATTTTTGTCATTAAATAACTGGAAGACGCGAGTTCCTTGTTGTGGTGAAACTGGAGTATTACTTTGATGGCGCAATGTGTATGCAATCTTGTAACATGAGCTAGCACGTAGCATGTCCACTATTGCGCCGTGGCGTGGTATACCTCCCAAATCTATTGTTGTTCCCGCCCACAGGAGATAGCTGACGTACGAAAACAAAACTCCGGCACGTGTGTCGCTATTGTGCCAAGACCATATCAGAACCCTCATTAGAATTACACCACGCAAATATTGTGATTTGTAGGCCACCAAAGGTTTCATTATTTCACATTGTGAAATTTTCGCTTTTGAACAGCATTGTAACGTCAGAAACTTTTGCGCGCCTGGCACCGCGCTGGGGGCACACTAGATAAACTTGGTCCCAATTTCTGAAAACGCCTGTTGCTACCAGAACGCTTTGTATTTAAAATCTGAGTATTTCAAACTCAAAAGCTCAACACGAACAGTACGATCACGTTCAAGTAGACGACCACGGCTTTCTGTGAAGAAAACATAAACTGTCAGCCACATAAAAGACCGACACATGCAAACAATTAATAACGCTTACCAGAGTTTTAGGCCAGGGTATCAAGGCAGTCTTAAAAATACTGCAGACATCGGCAAACGGATTCTAGACACATATATAATCAGTTTGGGACACATTTAACCCTTAATATCTAATAAAGTACAAATCAATTAGTTTTTGCTGACTTTGTCACATATCCTTTAACAACAACCTGACCCACAATGCACGTGGCACAAAAACTTAACACTAACATTTACCAAAGCACGGCAAGAGAAAGACAACCTATGGCATTATTACGTCATAGGGAAAACTGGCATTGTGATGCAATCCTACATCATGCGATGTGACGTAGTAATACGGTTGAGTGATTTCACGATGTTACAAGCATAGTGCAACATTCCTCGTAACCAGACTCTGCAACTCATTGAATTACAAAGCTTGTGCCTTATATCCCAAATTTGCAAACCGAGTAAGTTTTTGTGCCCGGTGGTGGTTTTCAAAATATGCGTTGTTTTCAGTTGTCATTGCATCAACAAATACAACTTCGGTATAAGCGTCTTTATTGAATTATTATCGCTGGTGCCTCGAAATTTAGCCGACTTTTTTAAAGGCGTCACATCGAAAAAACGTT
>QXVZ01006101.1:0-28752 GCA_008931825.1 Phallusia fumigata
CGCAAATTTGGACTCTGTTGGTTGACGTTTGTCTATATAGGCGTCAAAATGTTAAGAGATTCGCCACATTTGCTAAAGTGTTATGGCCAATACACTAGCTTTGAAAATTTGCTTTACTAAGTCGGGTAATTGTAACATTAAAGCTGGGGTTGGGCCAACTTCAAGCTTTGTCGGTGGCGTTTTAACCCGTTTTAGGCGTTCTTAAAAACGGATATTTGGACCAACAAAACACAAAAAAACTGAGAAAACACAAGGCAAAAATGCCCAACGTACTTGCTTCTGACTCGTTGCGAGGGTCGCCCAGACCACCTAGGAAACAGAGCAGAGAAAAAAGTTGAAACATAGCAAAAAGTACGGGGCCTTGAAACACCACAGATGCATGCGAGAGACACTGAAATCCAGTACTGGTGTAAACGTGCAATACACCAAGCTGACAAGGAGAAAGGCGTGAGATTTCACGGTGAGAAAGACAGAAAGCTTTCAAGCCCATACAGTGGCATGCAAATCCGTCACGAAACGAGACGCCCAAGACGCGCGTGCAGAAGCAAATAGATAAACGTCATTCACGCTATTTTGGTTTTACAGTTTCAAAATCAGCGCGTTTTCAGCAACCTGTGTAAACAAGGGGTTACGGAAAGTGTGCAACGACTGACAAAGCACTTCCTGTAATATACAGGTAATCAACTGGCGATAAACTTTTATTGGCATTTGAACACCTGCCTTTAACGAGATTGTGTGGAGCTTTTGATTTCGCATTTCTGCCGACGCATGGTCCCGAAACTGTGATTTTCTTTGCCCAGTGTTTGATGAACTTTTTTGTGGCGATGCCCTTGGAAACGTGCGATGAGGTTTCGACGCATTAGTGATAAAAATTTAATGAAGAAGCTTGTTATTAAAGCTGTGTTTATTGATAAAGAACAGTTGAGTTATACGAAACGGAATTATTGTGCGATGCCCTTGGAAACGACAGTCCTAGTCTTTTTCGCAATGCAACCAACGGCACCTTGCCTGTTATATTCTCCAACGCAACAATGTTTAAAAAGTAACGTTAGTTTTAAGTTAATGCAGTGCCCAAAAAGTACATTAGTATTTTCCGGTCTTCCATGCCTGGCGCCGTCGAACGCTTAAAGCGACGGCTGTTGGGGGGCAAATTCTACAAGCAGGCACTAAATACCGAGGCAAAGCAAACCAATCCGCCGACAGCTGACTGGAGTTGGTTACGGCTTGTACCGATTTTTATTGACCCGTAGAACGGAGCAGTTTGGGCGGGTTTTCCAGTCACGGCACTCAGCCGCAATTAGTCCACAGGAGAGACTATAATATAGCGTCGCTAACTGCTCACTTGAAGCTTCATGCATATGAAATACCTTGACATGCGTAAACCACCCACGTTGCACGTAACCTACATCGCTCAACCTCACTTCGGGCAACACACAACTCGACCTGCAGAGTAATTGTTAAACAACCTCGCCCGGTTTTAAGTCAATCTCAATTATTGAAAACGCGGTGTGGCCTATCGTGAACTTGAGGTTGGGCTTTACGCAGCATTGCCAAAATCGCACATTTTTCTCACAACTGGAATACTAAATAGCGTATCTTTCCAGTCATGAGATTGTATATGCTGAAAACAGCTTGGACACAGACAATTTTGTGTTTTTGTTACAGCCCCCAGTGTTTCCCATTGCGCTTTAATCTTTTAAATCTATGTATATTACGATGCATCACATAAATACAAACGTTGGGAAAAAAATCGTCAAAATAAAGGGCGAAGCTACATGGAATGCGCCGGGAAATTAATTTTAATCTTCCGACATACATGAGCAGATACATGAAAAGCCAAGCAAATTAGGCTCTTAGGTTCACGGCTATTATTAAATCATTGTTTCATGGGTAGTTTATCAAACGTGCGTAAAAGCTGGACGCTTCATTGACCATATAAATTGAGTCAACAGACCCTGACAGCCAATCTAAGGCTGATGAGTCAGTGATGCGCACTGTGTACTGCTTTCGCGAAAATTCGGTCTTGATGCCAATAGTGAATAGAGTTACGATGGCCCTTGCTTGCGAAGAACGCTATTCTCACCCTTTTATTGATGCCTATATTGGTTGTGTTTCGCTTAAACATTGCTGTTTGTACTGTCTGCCATTTCGTTTCATCCAAGGTTGTATGTTACATAACATGGGGTTGATATAAGGCCAAGCAACTCTTACGCTATTTACAGTAATGGGCTGTAAAACTTGGAAATACTGAAATCTGTCGTTTTCCCGATACTTGTAAATTTAGTCTGGCGCCGAATTAACAGTCAAAGGTCAGACAAGTGGCAGAGATACGGGGTTGTAAAGACGACAACATGCGAGAATAATACGTTAATAATTCACATTAGGGGTCGGTGAATATTGGCGCTCTGCGGCGAGGCAAACAACGGGTTATTAAACCACTGCGATTCTTTGGCAATATGTTTTATTGTTTGAGGAAACAATCATATTCTGGTCTCTAGTTTTCCCTGCGAATTTAAACAAAGCCGAAAAGATCAAAGAAAACGGCCCCTATGTCGAGCGCACTTACATTCTCTTATGGTCCATTTCCCCACAACCTTAGTCTGTATTAAAATCCTTTCAATAAAAAGGATCGTTACGATTCAAAATTGCAAAATTTTATGCTAAGAGGTCATGGACATAGTGCGAAAGCACCCAGAATACAAAACATAAAATTTACTGCTTTTTTGGAAATGCTGGTTGTGAGTTTAGTTTAGGGTGATGTTCACTGCTGCCAAACGTGGTACTAGTATCTACGTTGAAGCAGCAAAACACCTTTGTTTTCGTCAGCTGTCTTCTGACATTTGTAACTGGCCACACCAGGTGTGAAATGCTTAAAACGTGACATGATTGTCGCGATCGACGTGGTGCCAACCCACACAGTCCAAACTAGTAAAAAACNCCACGCGGGCTTATGTAAAAGCGACGTGATAGCAGCTTAAAGTCGTTTAAAGCCTTCGGGTTAATACTAAGATGCTCTGGAATGCACTGAGACGTGTTTAGTGGCGTTAACTTACGGAGTGTGCTGTGACGCAGCGACGCCGACACGCTGATTGAGTGCTTAAGCTAAGCTGATCGATTGTCAAGTAGCCCTTGCTCTGTCGATGGAACTCACGCCAAAACATTTCTTCTAACTAGGATCGGGTTACCTAAGCGCGTGTGTTGCGCTTATAAAACAGTGAAGGATAGGCACAGGTACGCGGCAAGGCGGCATGCACAGCAGCAGCGCGTTAATCTAATTACACCTGATGATAGACGCCTACGCAGCGCAGTCTCTTTCGCGCGTGCCCTAAACGCCTGAAAGTAACACCACTTGAGTTAAGATTCAACGCAACATAAACCTTGTTATTGCCGAAAGCGAGCCAGCACCGGGCGAAAGCTGGCAACTGCACGCGGGGATAAGCAAGCATCAACTGATGCGGTTTGTTTTCTAGTTTACGCGCGCCCGGGCGTAAACATAAAGGCTTCCACTTCCGCATGATTTCATTCCCTTCATTAGCAGGCGCTTGGCTTCGTCTCCCTCCGACCTCAAAATCTCGCGCGTCGAACAGTTGTGTTTATCGCAATAACTTGACCTTCGTGTTGACGGCAAGCCTGCTGCGCGAATGCGTTTGTTGCGATGCAAACAGCGATCTGAATGCGGGTTCGCCAACCTGCTGCCCTCAATGACGTTATACGGTCTCAGTTTGCATGGAACAATGGAAACCTTAATGCGTGTGACGCGAATAAGGAAAATGCCAACGACGTTCGCCATTGTGAGACTTGTCTTCTGACGCTGTCGATCATTTGGTTGTTTGCTCAGTGGGCGAATAGTCGCGTCAAATGGTATTAGAAGTATTTCACTTAATGGGTACGACAGTTAGCTTGCGACATATCCACTGAATCACATTAAGACACCTTAGTCTGGGAAAGTGAGCCAAGACACGGTTAACTTGCCGCATAATAGCCGTTGACGACAGTCGGTTCTTACATCACGAGCACTCCAAGGAGTCTAGTGGAATTAACCATTTCAATTGCCAACGTCATTCAGTGCTATAGCGGTCTTCACTTTACTTTTATAGGCGACGTATGCGGTGGAAGCTGGTTAAAATCCCGTGAGAGCCAGCACTGCGGTCGTTCTTAACGCAGTAAGTTGCGTCAAACAATGTTTTGTGATACATATTGCGAAACATTCTTTCTGAACAAAATCAGCTAAATCACATCAAATACTATATTGACTACACGTTGTTTTATGAACTATTCTGTCCGACTCCGTTGTAACATTAAAGCGTAGTTACCTTTGCTGAAATGTAGCTGTCTTGATTATCTTTCAACCTTTTATGTAATTTGATTCAAACGACACACTGACTTGGAGGTCAGTTTACCCAATATATGCATTTAAAAATCCTGCGTGTTTCTGCAAAAGGTCGGTTGCGGATAGCACTGAATCTAACTTTACAAGCTGAACTGTAACTGCGTGTCTGACAGGGTTAAAGGTCTTGCTTTCTTCTGTCGCATGCCTGGTCCGTCAATTGCTCCTCTGAAAGCAGAAATGACACCGCCTACTCTCGCTGCTGGCCTGACGGTCTGACCTTAATCGGCCAAAACGGGCAACGACATATTAAGCAAGCAAGCAGTCAGCGCATAGAGGAACGAAGTCACGCACTCGAGGTCTGCCATTTGTTTAACTTGTCTGTGCCACATCAGCGTAAGGGCGGCAGCTGAGCGCAGACCGCCGGGTCTGGCGTAAATTGAAAGCTGCCTGTAACGCCTACATTTTGACGCTACCTGATTTATGGGCATGGTGTGTAATGTCGCCACATTTACTGCGATGTTTTAATAGAAAACACGCGATATTTGCTCGAGTATCCAGTTTTGAGATGGCTTGTGAACGGTTTATGCTTCGTCCCGTTTTAGAGCAATGTACACGCAGTTTATTACGGCGAATACAATGTGCGCTGTTATCGAGTGGTCGCACGCCGTCTAAAGCTTAATAATTTTGGAATATATTGGTTGTTATGTTTTATTAGGCATGTTGCTTTGCTTGTAAAGTTGAACTGGAAATTGTGCGGTTTAAACCGGTTCGGACCAGTTGTGACGCCCCGCGACCAGCACATAATTCCATGCATTGTTCCGACCTTTTTTGGTCTGCCAAGGAACGAGGAAATCTAAACGTAATATTTCAATGTAAACAACCGAGCTGAGACAGCCTGCAGCATCAGGTCAAAAACGAGTGAGTCCATGCCCCTCTGCTTAACGCGAACAACAAACATACCTGAACGAACTTAGGGTCAGGGGTCACGACCCTACGACCCCTTCCCTGCCAACAGTTACTATTCGATTTAGTAACGTTTGATTTTTGCAAACGAACGCAACAAATATTTCGATTTCGTTTCCCAAACACCGCATCGCCCTTTTGCACAAAGAACATACGGTCGCAAAATGTGACCTGATTAAAAACAAACACAGAGCTTATTTTCAGGAAAGACATTATAAAGCAAATGTTTTTGGTGTAGATTTCGCACTGTAGATCTAATCTGCATTACACAATATTCGCCGAACACACTCTCTCTGAGAGTTTTGTTTTAATTAGGCGACTTGATAACTCTCCCTGTAATAGCCGATACAGTTATATGCCTCTTCAAGGCCGCTGTAAGCGCGCAGCGACGACAATCTATTTCGGATACACTCAGCAAAACCAAGCTCGTAAACAGGGCCAAAATTGTCAGTGATAAACATTTTACTGTCCTGTGCCACGCAGTAGCGCATTAGTTGGTTTAGTACACAGCACCTAAGGTCGGTTATAACCAAACAAACCCGAATATCGTCGCGCGTCATAACGTGCCTAACTATCAGCAAATCGTCGTATCCGGGCCCCAGCGTTGTTTTATCGCTTCGCATGGCGTATGCTATTAAAGTCAGTGCGTACGATTTACTGCTGAACGTTGGTGCGTATTCAAGATAAATATGCCGTGATTGAGCTACTTCACCACGAGTTGTTTTGTGTATTGGATTCTTGCTGTTTAGTACCTTCTGGCACGGTAGCCGCCTGTCTGGTTCTGGGATTAAATATTTATCGGTGACGTAACATACTTGCGCTTAGTACGATAGTCGGGGCAAGATCCCTGCAACAAGATTTTCCCTATTGGTTTAGATAGGGTGTTCTCACATTCTCAACAAACTAATGACTTCTTGTGAATAGGAAACACAGACAGGCTTTGATACACTGTGGCGTTTAGACTAAGTATTTTTATACCCCTGCAGTAACCGCCTTCCAAGACTAAGTAACACAGGCTAACCTAATCCAGCATGCCTGTTCGACGGATGCAGGAAATCTGCTTCAAGAACCAACAACAAAAACTGGCCTTTACGCTGCATTTAATCCTTTCTGCACGTTGGCTTCACGGTATCGCAAGCGCTCTCACTAACTCCAAAAAGTTTGTTTTCATCAGATTGCTGCATGCGGGGCATGGCCGTATCTAATTGTCTGAGTAAACCGCCGCCAGACGGAAAGCCGTGCGTGTCCAACGAATAAAACAAAGTCGCAGAACTTATCAAGAGATTAACTCGCCTTCTGCACTTCCTGGGTCGTGGTGCCGTTCTCCCAAGTCTGGCTCTTTTTTTCCATACTTTTACCAACCATGGTGCTCGTGTAGAGGTTCTATTGTGCGGACTGGAACTTATCTGCTGCGAAATCAGCCAGCAAGTTCCCCGGCCTTTTCGTCCCTTCGTATTTGCTTTTCCCAATTTTGAGGGCTTACTAGGTGCTCGTGGCTGGCAATTAATTCTCCCGAACACTGGCGCTATCACTTTTCCAATCTATCTCCCACCCCGAGTTGGGCGTTATCTCGAAACGTGAGTTTTCAGCGGTAAATCACCTGGCTCTGTACACACTTCCCGATAACCAGGACTCTGTGGCATTTGTCGAGTGCATTCGACAGCATTTAAACTGGCGGTAAGCCAATCGACTCGATTGCAAGTCAAATACCGCGCCCGTGTTGTTGCGTGTTTGGCAACTATGCAAACTAATAATACCGACGCTATCTTTCAGCGAATTTTTTCTGGCTACTGTAAGCGTGTGAACACGTGACATAAGGAAAACAAAGTATCATGAACCAGGGTTGAGCCCCTTCAAGTTCTCGTTTTGCAACTGATACAGGAATTAATTAAAAACGTTTTTTGCGTGTAGGACTTGGTCACCTTTGCCGTAGACGAAACTGCAACCTTTGTTTTGAAATTCACTCGCCCGCAAATCGTACAAAAGCTAAACACGCAACATAACTTTGATACTGCTCCTCCGTTAAAGGCCTGGGTAGTCTGATTATCATGGCCAAGTCTGCACTATCAGTATGCGGTTGACGCAGTCATGTGATTATCGCAAACTGGTGCAAACCCGCTTTCTCTCAACAACCAGAACCCAGTCTCCTCCCACGCATAGGACTTCACCTCGTATCAATGTGAAATATTGCGGTTTAAACTTTTTCTCTTTCAAACTAAGGCAAGGACGTCAGTAAGCAAACAAACCACCCTTGTGGGTCTCTAAACTTAGTATTAAGCGCAGCTAATCGCAGATAATTAGTACAGGCCCAGCACGATACCAACAGGTATTGTTTTGTTGTTGGTCCAGAGCTTCAAGTCTCAGCGGCGACTAATGGTTGGCAAACAATCTACGCTTGTTGGTCTGTTTGTTTTCGCACCCAAATATCTGCCGGGGTCGCCTGCTGTGATTATGTAGCTCCGTGACTCACGTTTAGAAGGCCACAAGGTGTTAGATCCAAAAGGTTTGATTGCACGTTTGCTGACAGCAAGATCTTGTTTCGGCCGTGGAAAAATCCCGGAGAAACAAAACATCGTCGAAGGCGTTGTCTCAACCTCAGATTCTTAATTGTAGAGGGATTAAAGGTTCTCCTATCTGTTCCCACAGTTCAGTTTGTAAATCTTGCCTTGGGCGCGGCATTTTGAAAAAAACTGACTGTTGTTCCTGTACTGTCGATTAAGGCAATTTTAGGTTAATCCTTGTGCCAATAAAGTTGTAATATATCGGCTAATACCTTTGCACACTATGCACTTTTAAATGACCCACTGTGTAATCTTTAATTGGAAATGGAACTGGGAAAGCTTGAGGTTTGTGCACATATTGAGTATGGTGACCGAGGGTTAGTATTTGTGTGTTGACAACCAAATAGACTCCTTTCGTACATTGTTATGCACCATTTGTTTAAAAATAAGCTTTCGGTCGTTTTGTGCTTTGACCCTGATAAGTGGCGCAGTACACACAACGTAGGCCCTTGGGCCTTTTTACAACTTGCTTTTTCTCAACCACAGTAAGCTTAAATTACCGATTCAGCTCTAGTCTAAAAGCCCTTAACATATAGAACTTACAATCTTACAACTCAGTCTGCATTGGCTCAGTTTGGGACATAACCGGAGCCAATCCTAATCGGCAAAAGTGTCTTATTCCACACTGACGTTCCAACTTTTAGTCATTTATGGGAAACCGCTTAAAATGATTGCACAGTGACATGTCTAACCCCTAAGTCCAACTTGAACTTGACACGTCCTTGAAAGTACCTCCAAGTTCAGATTGCAATCTGTTTCGGGTTCTTGTCGGTTTGAAGTGGTTTCATCATATTTGTCAGGTGAACATTGAACCTTCGGGCGGCTTACAGCGGTTGCGCGGTGTGTGTTGAAACAACTTGACCCGATGAAACATAAGGGTCAATATTTGCATTCCCTCAGTACCTCTGAATGCCACTAATCGCATTGCAAGGTTTTCGATGCGTTCGATGACTACCTTGTTTTTTTTTTGCCTAAAACTATATCCTAAATTCAGTTGCATGTATTTTGAGGCCCTTTCTTGTTCCTGACCCGCTTGTACACACAAAGTCCGATGTCGTAATAACGTTTTATTTTAGGAAAAAGAACAAAACAAATCATGAAAATATCTTAGTTACAGCAATGGATAGTAACCTTTTTGCTTTTCCTTTTTAGCAATGGTTCCATTTTTAAGAACTTTAACAAGGTAGTCCGAAATTTACCAGCAAGAAACGCAGAACAGCTGTTGTTGGTTCTTTGCGCCACCTTGTGGAATAGAATTTGGCTAAGCGGCAGTCTCACTGTTCTGTTCTGCTCTCAGGGCGCGCTATTACACGTGTTTCTCCTAAGTTACGTCTAATTGTTAGCAAACTCAGCGAAACGTCTACGTTCTTAGGCACTCCCTGCGTTCTTGTCCGTACCAAAATTCGCGTAATGAAGAAATAACACTTGTCCTTTGCATTCTGCTGCTGTGCAACGTCCTGCATAGTTCACAGTAGCCGTAGTCGCGTATACCCTCAATCATCCAGTTGGTCGGTTTTATTCTTGTTCTGCGGTTTTCCTCTATTCTGTCATCCTGGTTGACATACAAGGAGCCACCGCCTTTGGAAAGCGTCGTTCTCCAGTCAAAAAACTTGAGGTACTCGGCGTCGTTTTTGTCAAGAAAGTTGATGTAGTCGGCGAGTTTCTGTGGCGAATCGAAGTCTTCGGCGAAAATAAAGGACTTGGGTGGAGCCATTCGCAAGATGTCGTCCTTATGCGGCCCCCACACAATTGGCACTGTTCCACTGCACATAGAAAATAACAAAACAATCAAATGTTTAAAATTTTTTTAAAATTCCTGCTAACGAAACGCGCGATGGTCAACTGTAGGTGTTGCGTTTTTTTTTGCTTTATGACAAAAATTATAGCGATGTTAGCACTAAAACAATCCCCAGAGATAGTTGCACAACGTAAGGACGTAATGAAGCGCGAAAAATGGAGACACTATTGGTGATTAACATTATATAGCTACACCGTCATTACAATGCGTTATGTAACGAGGCTTCTTTCGTTCGTAAATTGTGCTGAAATGCTGCAATATCAGAGTCGGTTGTATGTATAAGGAACAAAAAGCGTTATTGCTTGATCGCTTCAAAACAGCTCTTTTGCCATACATGTACATTTTTTCTGTATAGCTCTGGGCAAGGATGGTGGTACGGTACAGTACGTATTGAATTGTGCGTACCACGTACATCATTACGAAGGGCGTACCGTACATTTTGCTGATTTTTACTGCGTAACGTACCGTATTGCCATCCATTGTCAAAGATAGGAAACGGTACGGTACGTATTGAATTGTGCGTACCTCGCGAAAGACGTACCGTGCCACAGTACTGTTTAATGATTTTTGCTGCGTACTATACTGTACCAACGGTTGCCATCCTTGCTCTGGGTTTCTATAACCTCATGTCAGTAAAACTAAATGGGGAGCATCAACACTTCACCTTAAAATTCCGTTTTTCCAAAACTTTTCGGTGAGGTAGTCGCGGCAGTGGTAGGAATTTTCAAATGAAAGGTAGAACTTGTACTGATTCAACTTTTCGACCGACTCCATGCTTCTATACGGTGGAAAATCTTTGTGGAAGCACTTTCCGAATCCATCCACCCGAAGCCCAGCCTGTTAAATCCGTTCGTTAGAGTTTTATGACTTTTATGGCAAGCAAAGCATTACTTTAGGTATCATTGGTGCACCCTTACACTCCAAAAAGCAAAAAATTTTTGGTTGGAGTTTATTAAAAATTGATTTTGTTTTTCTTTTATTTAACCTAAACTGAAGCGTTTGTAGAATGTGTGAATGAAATTTCCCACTGTTCAGTTGTTTTTTTCGCTTAGACTTGTGATATGCGAAGAGGCCATTATCAAAGTATATTGAGAAAAAATGTTCACATGTATAAGTCTAGATACAATGGCATTTCTATACTATTAATTAGCTCCAATATTTATTTTTCAAACATTTGTATTAGGGGTCATAAATAGGTTGTACCACTTGAAAGATTTTTCGAAAGAACATGCCTTTCCTTTTAAACTGATTCACCTACTTTTATCAAGGAGGTCACATACAACATCCTCATGGTGGCGGCTTTTGAAGTACCACAATTGCTCACAAGCCAAGCAACCAGTCCCTGTTTTGTCTCAAGGATCTTGTCCTTTTCAACATATAGAAACGGAGACACATCTTCAGTCAAAGTTCTCAGATAGGGCGAGAATATCTCCGATTCGCGCCTAGAAGGTAATTAAACATTTGCTGTTTGTTTTACTACTTATTTTGTCCAAAATGTGGGAAGATAAGATTCAGCACATTGGTTAAATCCAGCCTGGGCATTTTACGCCCCCGAGTCACATTGTTCAAAATAAATGAGATCTTTGTGGGGAAATTTCACTTTTTCATTGCTTGGTCATAACGTACACTCCTACCAGCTTGTTAAAACAATGCTGTTGGTACCATGGAAAGAAGAATTGCCCAGCCCTGGGTAGCATTTCAGTGGCTGTGACGTTTTTTCAAATTATTTAGCACACAAGTACAAAGTGTGGGTATGCAACAAAGGCAATAGGCGTCGTTCGCTTTTAAAATCTTGATAACACACAAGTACCTTAGGGTTCTAGTTTACATGTCGTTTGTAACTAAATGACATGTTAACCTTCAAATCATGTCGACAGGTAGCAAACTATTGGTAGTTTCTTCTACAAAGTTCACCAATTTTTCCAGAGTAATAATTAAATATTTGAATGCCAGTTTGGGGCAATATCGCATTACGCATTACCTGTGTGTCATAGTGGCGTTGAAGTAGTTGTCATATCGGTCAAGGTGGTCATTTAGTAACTTAGTAGTGGCTGGACTTTCCCGGCACAACCAGACAAACAGTTGATCGGCTCTCCTAAAACACAACTGTATTGTTCAGTTTCAAGACACCTTTTGGGGTTTTGAAGCTTCATCTATGCATTTTGCAATGAACATTAAACTTGCTAGTTTCAATTTTGCTTCATCCCGGCATTTCGAAGTTTATTTTATCTCTTAGAGGTGTTTTTCGTTGATTTTGTGCAATAGCACTTGTTGAGATCAAAAGTAACAACTATACATAATCTGAAATACAAAAGAGATAGTAAAAGCGTTCAATTAGGATACCTGCTTTCTGGTAGCTCCTCGATTTTGCGAAAATGAAATATCACCGCGTCGCTAGAGTTCAACAGCTTCCGGTCGTTTGTTACGTCACAGTGACCGCATCTTTCGTCAATCGTAGTTGAGTACGTAACGCTTTGAGGAATGTTCCAGACAAGCAAGGTCTTACGAACGGGAGCAGGTTTTGTCGATAAAAGAGCTCTGAAACGTGAAGATACCTTAGTGCTGTTCGACTAAACTAAGACTTATTTTAGACGATACTTTCTCGAAATAATTTTGTCTTTGTCATGCGTGCAACGGTTTTACGTTTCTAAGGTGTATTTGCAACAAAGGTTTGTTAATGTTATGGGTTCGAACCTTACCAGATTAGAGTATTTGTCCAGACAAAAACGCACGTGCCCATGGAAAAGTTTGGCTGATTCGACTGATTGTGGAACAAAATTTAATAACTCTTGTTTCCGCACTACCTGTCTTTGTTTCTGGCAATATTTTAATGCAGTGGTTTCCAATTGGGCTTTCGTATTTCCTTTCGGGCCATGATCTTAGCCCGTTTGTTGACCGAGACATGTGTGTGGGGAGATGGAAAAACCTTGTGTGCCAATTACAAAATATTTTGAACTATGTATGCGTCGTACGTATTTCCACACACACGCTCTCACTCAGACTCACTAGAAAACAATTCATTGGTAACAACTTATTCTCGAATTGCCATTTTATTATTCCGTTGGTGTAACAGGCCAAAGGGTCCACACATAACCGACTAAAATATTACCATGCACCCCACGTTGGGAATCACTGTTTTAGTGTAAGGATGTGCCACCATTCTAGAGTCGAATACCCTGCGAACACAACGTTTTGCACCCAGAAAACTACCCAAAGCATTGCAGCTGACGGAAAAGTTAAACCAGATTTAACTTTGCCGTCAGCCGCTTCAACCGAGAAAATCACGCTGTCGCCGCATGACGCCGGGTCGTGTGAAAGGACCGCCACTTGCCGCGAGATCAAAAACCGCACCGCTACCGTTAACCGCGTCTGGTGTGAATCCCCTTTAACGCTGGCCGATATTCGTATTTCTTACCTCTCAGTTGTTGTAGAAAGCTTTGTGTGACCAACATTTTCACGCAGCACGTTGTCTGTAAAAAAGGATGCTTGAGTTGTCATGTTATTTAGTTTGACTACTTGTTTGTGACCTTTACCTTGGATTGGTTGGAATTTTTCCATTTCCTGCACAGTATCTGGGGGTAAATCGACCAAGGCCACTCCATTATACTGACTTGGGATCACGGAGTATAAAATGCCGATAACGGCTATGAGAAATAAAGCACGGTATATAGTAGTTCCACGCATGCTGTACGTTGTCTTGTGAAACTTCCCAATGATGGTGTTACTCCATGTCTTCTTATGATTGATTTAATTCTTGCGGTTGTCCTTTCAGACAGCATACACAAAACTATTTGTCTTACAGACCCTGTTAAGATGAATGGCAAGAAACTCAAGATAAACGCAATTTTTAAACACTAGAAATCAATTTTCAAGTTTTTCTTAAAAATCTGAACTTTTGTCTCATCTTTAGTGTCTAACCTTTGCCAAGCGTCGGTTTTACAACTAGTTTTTTTAAACAGGTCCCCTATTGTAAAAATCAGTCGCAGTACGATAACTGGTTAGTCTCTCAGTGCACCTTTGCCGTGAATTATCAAATCGCCTAAGGCACTTTGTCAACGTCTTGTTACAGAACAAGTTTCGCTCCAAAAAGCAAGTGAGTACTTTAACGGACCACAGAAGTAAATTCTGCATAGGCCGTATGGATTTTTTACCGTTTTTTCCTTAGTGGGTTTGTTTTCAGTCTCCTGAAGAATCTTTCCCCTGATGATGAAGTGTCTGCCACACTAACTAGGCCTAATTGTGCGTTTTGTCACAAGATAACACTATCCAAGTGTTTATTGCTGCATCATGCAAATGTGAATGACCGGCATTATTTGCACAAAAGTTCACAACCGTATAACAATGAAAGTATTGCATAACGCGACTTCAAAAACAGTGTACAACGAGCAGTAAAAAGGAGTAAACTCGACGTTCTTCAATTATTCGAACGCTTTGTCATACAAAACACTCAATTGTATCGCCCTAGGTGGAACGTCGAAACTTTTTCTGTGCTTCGAGGAGGTCCACGTCATCGCTGTGATGTCATAGGTGTGTATGGTGACGTCATTGGTTTGTGTGACGATGTATACGAGCTGGTTGCCGTTCGCAACACACGACACCAGTGGCTTAACTGGGGCTGATTTATCTTCTCTTCGGAAACTGGCCCGCAGTCTAGTCAGTTTGCTTCTATCAACAAAAACGCAAAGGTTGTCCGTGGTTAGTTACAACGTATAGATCAGTGTTTCCTTTTTACTCATTCTTTTTACTTATCTGGCCCAGAAAACGTTTTAAAAAGCCCACTGTCTCGTTAGCATGTCAATTTTCCCCATATTAAACTTGTTGTGGCAGAAACGCAGATTGTTTCAAACTAGAGTATAGCGACTTATTGAAATAAGCATTTCAGTGGGAAACTTGGTGTTGAACACAATCAACCAGTTTCTTAATTCTGGGGGAAGTTTATTGGGATGCTAACTTTTTCACCTAGAATGCGTTTTTTAACTCAAGTATAAATGAAATAATACCAGATGCGGGTCGTGCTTAAATATCAAATGTTTACAGTCAAAAATGTAGTTGTGCCAGGCCTACGCCGCTGTGGTTAAAGAACTAGACGACCTGTCTTACTCGAAATGTCAGTGCTTGCCATAATCATACTAGTTTTTACAACTTATGACAACTTACGTTGGAGTGGACTGAATTCCTGCTGAGAAAGGCAGCTTAATTTCCGTCCATTGGTCGCTGTTGAAACTGTACTCGAATAGCAGTGCGTTAACTTGTGCTGAGTCCACATTGCCGGTGCTGATGAGGTAGGCTCGTGACGTGGTCGATGACATAATCGGTGACGTACACGGACAGGGAAGAGAGCGCTTTTCAATCATTCTAAAATAAAAAGGCTTTTTGTTTTTATAAGTGCGAGTGTAGGTCTTGTGTAGAGGGTAGGCTGTAAACTGGTAGTGTAAACGTTTTGTTGTTATTTTGGTCATGGAAGGTACACAAAAACTTTCAACGTCCTATACCTCTCGTCTTGCGGGTCGAACATGACGTTCTGCATCGGCTTGCTCTTTCCCCCGCAAATCAAAATCACTGGTCTCGTAACCGTATGGCTGTGAGGGTCGTCTTGTGTGTGGTCTGTCAAAAACCACAAAAATATGTCGTTTTTATCTGATGAAAAACGCTCAAATTTACTCAAGTCGTTTTTTAGATCGGTTTTGTTTTACTTGCTATTCAATTCCATCAACCAGTTACTTAAGAGCACCCGTTTGAATCAACCCTGCGGTATCTAGGTTACTGATTTTGTGTGCAACGAAACGTTTTAAACCTTTAGGTTTAGTAACGTTAGACAAAGTTCTCATCTACAAGAATTGTTTGTCAATTTAAAAAAGGTCTATTTTGTTTTGTCAATCACCTAAAAACTTACCGAACGACGGTTTCTTATATTTTAGTGCATTTTGCTTCGGTGAGACCCGACTAAAAGCGGTACCACATTCCGAACCAATGGAACTTCGTAAGCGTTGACCCATTCTTGTTTTGCTAGGGGACGGTGGTTTCTTTAAGTCCGCCTTGTCCCGCTGTCAAAATAAATACTGCGTATCGTTTGAGCAGTGTGATCATACAAATTTAGTTTTATTTTCAAGGATATTTACCGCGGTTTAAAAGTTAGTTTGGCAAACAAAAGGTTTCGGCCAAGTTTTGTGTTACGCCTGTTTGTTTGGCAAGCACAAAAGTACACCTGTCTCGCGCAGAAACAAATTGTTTATATTTACCATATCAAGGATCATAAAAAGTAAAACAAAGATTTTATTTTCTTATTAATACTATTGACACGTATACTATGACACAAAAGACCTGCATTGAGAGTAAATTTACCGTTCCTACCTTTCCTGACATAAATGCTGCATCAAGGGCGCTGTACCGCATCGTAGCTTCACAATAAACCGCAGAATGAAAATAACTTGGCGTGGGTATACACGCGGGCGACATCTTCCACTTTAAATGTCCTCGTCGATTGTCCGCTACAAGGCGCTCTATGCACCCCGTTATTTGGTATCCGGAGACGCCTGTTGAAAACGGAGCTGATTGAGTGAAAAATTTTGAATGTTGTGGATATTAATTAAAAAAATAATACGTGCGGTTTGGTGTATGACTGTGGTTTAAGACTATGCTTTCGACACCACATAAGGGTTGCAAGATATTTTTCTGACGCGCAAGTTTTCCAAGCAGCAGTTTCATTTTAATCGTTTTTAAGACGAACGAATTTATTAACAGACATTTTGAAAAGGCAATCCCACTTGTATTCAGGGTGTTTAATTTCGTTTAACATTTATATTTCTGTGTTGTTTGTTTGTTTGTTTGTTTTAGAGACTGGTGATGCCCATGGAGGCGAAATATACATATTACATATTTTTTCGAAGTTCACCATTATATTATTTGAAAGAGTTACTTAATGATCGCCAACATGCAGATGCCAACTATAAGAGGGACAGATTCTGTGAAAACCATTTGTAGCTGACGGTTTTATTGCAGCTTGCTGTAATAACATTAGTACATCAGAAATTATACACCCTGTTTTGGTTGATTTTTCGGGGTCGTTTAACTGGGTTCGGATGGGTAAAGTAAAATACGGAACAAAAAACGTTTGGCCTATGTGCTTTGTATAAACTGTCATTAAGTCTTCCACTTTAAAAGCGTGGTTTGAATGACACTTCCTTTCAAACCTAATTTAAAATTCGCCAATCTGCGAACAGTTCATTCCATCAAAACGACTCTATGCATTTATTGGGCAAATCTTTTTGTTNAAAAAGGAATCTTAAGTTTGGTGAAAATGTTGGCATGTAAATTGTTGCTGCCAGACACGTTACGGGACTCTTTTGGTGTATTTAATTTTGCGTACCGACGTTTCGACCTATACAGGTCATCTTCCTCAGGGTAAATTATAAACTAAAAGCGCAAAATACCCAGAAACAATTTTTTCCGTAGTCCAACTTGCGAGCTATAACGGATGCTGCGTTGAAGTTTATCCGATGGTCTTGGACTGATGCGTGGTTGATAAAACACTGACTTGGCAATAAAACTTTGCCATGTTTTATAGTTCAGTATTTATTCTGTTCAGAAATGATGGGTGACTTGATACAGGTTTTCTTTATGCATTGTTTGAAAGCTTCAAGCGCCCTAAATATGTCTTTTCCTTTACATAAACTTGTAACATGCTATTTGAAATCCATAACTCGGCGCCAATTACCTTTCCGTCTTAACAGGTGTAACAGGTAACATACTACAAATTCCAATCCAGTATAATAGCTTGCACGAGTTACCTGACCGTTGTAGATGTATCGAACAATTTCAAGAACCGCGTTCTCCTCGACTTTCGTCAGCACAATTTCGGCCGTATTGATTTTCTGCACGATGGCGCTAAAGACCGGACTGCTTGCCGCTAGCACCACCTTGTGGCAGTTAATGCGAGCGTTGCCGACGATTAGGGTCAGATCGCAGAACAGTGTCTGCTCTCGTAAATAATTGAGACCTGCGGAAAAGTAGCGTTTTATTTGGACATGCAGAAAGTACGATGCACGTTGCTAATAAGCATTTATATTAAAAAATGCATTGCTGTCGTAAAAACTCCTTAACTGTGGCCCAGATGGTATGTTCGAGCGCATTGTGCCCGGTAACCGTGTGGAAGACGACCTGGGTAGGCGTCGAATGTATAATTGCTAGTAGTTGTTTGTTTGTGTTTTGGATGTTCGCTTATTATCACGACTGATAATCTCCTAAACCAAAAGTTTCGTGGAGTTATTGTAATGGTCCACTCTGTGTTTTTTTCGAAAAGCGTTCTACATTTTGGGGGTTCTAGATCGTAGGTTGATGCCATTATCGTAAGCTTATGGGCAAAGTGCTGTCCCAGTTGCCAAAACTAAGCCCTACTACGTTTTCCCACACATACCTTTTAATAGTCCGGGAATCGCCTTTGACCGAAACCCGATCGTGTAAACGTCTTTGCTCTTCTGACGCTTTTTCCTTCCCTCCTCCGGCTTTGGTTCCATACTCTTCTCTTTCGAGTTGGGTGACTCCAGTACCTCATACGACTTCTTTTTCCACTCATCCGGGATCTCTGACCTCCCAGTCGCCCGCATCCTAGTTGGCCACGTCCCGTTTCCGGTCTCCTTGAGAATCGAACCCCTAACTATAGGACTGACTTTCATTTGCCCTTGCGTTGCACCGCCATCATTTAAACCTCCATTCATCACAGAAGAAAGAAGGATGGGAGTAGGGCTTGGGACGTTGTAACTCCCTGACCGCGGCTTTTGCGTAAACCTTTCATCCAAGGACCTTCCTAGTCGTTTGAGCTGCGGCTCACTCTTCGGTGTAGGGATCCTCCTAGGATTTGCGGTGTGAAGACTTTCCGGTGTTTGGCTTAAGCTGCTGCTGTCGTTGCATCCAGTTTCTAAACTCTCTACGCTGTTGGAGTTAAGATCCTCGGTGGATCTGTTCATCGGTGTCGGGCAGCGGCTGTGAAACGTAACTTTGATTGACGGGCGAAGGTCGCGTTTAAACGCGCTCATGGAGAGGTTGATGTCAGGATTTGAGTCCGTACTTTCCGAACCGGAGATCTGTGTCAAGAAATGAAAAAAATGGGTCGCTGGTTGATTGGCATGCTGTCTAGTAACCATTGGTTATGTTAGCGTCGTTATATTCTCAAAGCGATTTATCAACCTGTGGTCATTTTTGCTCTATCTCTTGTTGTTGTTGTTTTTGCTCTAATTTAATTTAATTTTTAATGTATTTCGCTACCAGGCAAAGTTTGCCGGGCCTAGCGCTGTATCGGTTAAGCTAAACAATCCCATTTGTAATTTTCGGTTAAACATGCTTATTTGCATGCTGGTAGTTGTAGGTTTTAGTTGCTAAGGGGAACCTAATTTTATTTATGTTTTGGCGCACATAAGAGTTGGTTGTTAGAGGTTATTGTGAACACCTGTGAGGAATTTTCCTTGTCAGACGAACTGCTTGCTTGTCCGTCGGTGACGTCATCGCTCGCTACTGACGCTTCGTCAAAACCGATCGCTCGCCGTAGTTTTGGGCGACAGGGTGCTGGTTCTAAAAAAAACGTTTGTCAATACGACTAAGTTAAAACGTGTTGTACTCAACAATATGTTCTCGTTTCGTACAAAATGTTTATAAACTTGAACCCCTGGTACGCAAGGTGATTATTACTGGCACGCCAATTTATTTACGAGTTAGTATTTTAATACACTTTAGAGCTATGTTGAGCGAACTCTTTGTCTTCTTACTACGGCTGTACAGTGCAAATGTAGCAAATAGCGACGAACAACAAGTGTAGACCATTCTTTTACTGATTGTAACCACAAGCCTACACTAAACGCAGAAACATAAAGCAGTGACGTCATCAACATGGCACACGAAGCCATTAACATTTTGACAAAATTTATCACACTTTGTTCAAAATGTTGCCGTACCCTGATTCACGTAGTACTTTTGCACACAGACTGCCATTACCAGACTGCAAAAAGCGGCTTCACCATACGATAACTGTCACACCGGTAATTAATAATACGTATTGCTTATCAATTCACCAGAGTTGAAACGAGACTCGTTTTTTACCAACAGACGGGGTATACCATACTACGCATCTATGGCCAACGCCATCAAGCCTTATGGCGTATACTGCACAATTCTATGTTGTCATTAATTGACTGGGCGATTTTGCTGGTTCTTTGCTCTATAGCTTTCCTCGTGTATTTCTTTCTACCTAGTCAAGTTAGTGTTTTTTGTTTACCCTTGTGGTTGTCCGGTAGCATACGAAGCAGATTCTCACACATTCGCTTAACGGAAGCGACTTGAAGAATGTTGGAGGCGTGATAAATCTTCTTGATCGCTTCCACTTGTATTTCAGTGTTAACGCTGTTGGTGATAGGACAAAAAATAAGATACTGCATTGTTGATTGAATATTACATTTGTTAACCCTACATTTACTATTGAGATTTTTTTTTACACTTGCTCTTGCTTTTGGGACGTTTGTTAAATTTACTCTTACCATTGAGAAATTGGTTGAACTAGTTTGTGGCCTCCTGTTTTTAAATGTGGGAAAATGGCACCTAAAACGTATTTTTCGCGATACCGACTAATTGACCATAAAATCTTCGAACCAATGAAAGCCTAATTAATGACTTCCTCTAAAAACCGTACAAAACTCGTTTATAGATTGCTTGTACAGCAGGTATTTAGCTATGGGCCACCTCTTACAAAAAGTAGTTTATCAGTAGAATTTGCGAAAGAAAAGGAACAGCAAGACATAACACGTAATGCTTTGCATCCCCAGCACAACATTTGCTTGGTAGAAAATCACCACACCAAAACCTTCGGCCAGCATTGTCACGCAATTAACACTGTGGTAAAATCACACTTTGACGCTTACTTGTAAACAAACTGAACCAGCTGGTGCAGAGCTTCCGGAGGAATCGCGTCAGCGTTGAGAAGGCTTTCACGCTTCATAAACACGTTTCGCATTACTGGGCTTACTGCTGCAAGTACCACTCTGTTTGCTTTGATGCTCTATAATATGAAAACGCAACATATAATTTGACTACTTGTACGCAGCTCCTACGTGATTTGATGAGTGCGTTTAGTATCTCTCAAAAACGTATAGGCTTCCATGGAAAAAAGTTTCACTTACTAAGCATTGCAAAAAAATCAAATAAAACAGTGATTTATTTCAGGCTGATGGGGATTTTTGTGTCCAAAATAAGTGTCAGAGGAAAAGGGTTTTTCGGAACGCCCAAAATCCCATCCATGTATCTTCCTAAAAAGCGCTGGAATGAAAATAAACTCAGCAGAGCGTTATGACCAAGCGCGGTTTTGGTCATACTGTTTTCTTTGTGTGATAAAAGCCCTTAAACTACCTCGTCATCATAGGTGAAGGTGATGTCCGAGAGGAAGCCAATATTCCTCATCGACCGGAGGCTTTCGGAAAGCGACGCCGAATGGTTTTCGTCCTTAATCTTCCATTGAGCTGGCCCGAGACCAAAGGTGGATGTCTTGTTCACCGCAGACGAGGAAACACTGTTCGGACTCAGAGCCAGCTGAGTTCGACTGAAACAGAAGCAATTGGCTTTGATTGATTGCCGACAAGGTACGCGACGTACGGTTGGTTGTTCAACTCTTATTGCAGTCAGTAAACAATAGCAGGTTATAATGAAGTAATGAGGCGATACTGTCAAGGTTGCNCGCCACAAGCATATTAGCTAATGACCGAACACGATCTGCGTTTTCCTCAACCAGGAATATCGTATACCAAGCGAAATAAACCCAATTCGAGGCGCTTGGTCTATTTATCATTTCAACATTATTCCTCCAATATATTGCCAACACAGACATTTTCCCTTACCTTCTGTGTGATGGAAAGTGCAGCGGCATTTCTTTTACTTGTCTACCATCTCTGATTTGAACACGCCTTCGAGTATAAGCTTCAAGCCACAATGCACAGCAGTACAGTTTGTCAAAGCAACCGGCTCATTTCTGTTGTATTAAATTGCGAGGTTAGTCACTTCACGCAGCGCGATTGTTTTGGAATAACGACGTCCTGCCAAAAGCGCGCTGCTGTTTGGAAGGGTATTTTCACCACAAAGCGTAGAATGTCTCATACGGCCTAATTTTACCCCCTTTGCAATAGCTCTCAATTGTCTAGCAAAGACCTGACTTTAAGACTGTTTTGTTACTTTTTAGTTAACATAATTTCTAGCCAACGCATGGTTTACATGTCTTCCAAAACTCTTGCCTAAGTGCTTACTGAACTGGTATTTCTGATTACCATGCATACAGTCTTTGCTAATTACTGGGGGTTATTTATAAATACCCAGCATACCGACTTTACACACTTTCAAGTGCTACTGACTAACCCACCCTTGTCACTAGTCATATTACTTATTGTTCAGCGTGTAACTTACACACTGCGTTGCCTCAGCGTATAGCCCGCAGCAGTAAGGCTCAATCAGCTGTTCGTAGGAACTAGCCATTGAGCCACCAGCGACGGTTTCTTAACTGTAAGCGCTAATAGTCTGAAATTGTGCTAATTTCTACTCTTAGTGTCACGTTTAAGCCATTTCCCATGGCGAGGGGGCGTTAATGCGCCTTCCCTTCGCAAAACGGCGTGAGCCGACACTGCCAGCGCTCGCAATTAAACGGATGTGACGCAGGAGCGTGGCACCGGAAGCGCGTGTTTGTGCGTGAGTACTCAATGATATCTCTGCGGTGGCGAGTAACAGCAAGCAATTTGCAGCGAGTTGACGTGTTTAGGCGCGCTTTTCAAAAATCAGATTGCTATTACAAGGCTCTTCTGACTCTCACCAGGCGGTAATTCTATTAGTATTTAGTTTTATGACAAATGGAATTGTTTTGACAAACAAATATACCTGCATGCTTTAGAAATAAAACCAACCTATTTTGTTCAAAACCTAAGGCTTCGAAATGTCGTTATGTACCAATTTCACATCAAGAAATTATTCCAAAAAATATAGTAATTAGGTTTTGATAAGATTCTATTAACGTACGTGGTTATTCGATCATCTGCCGCAATGTAAGGTTATGTACTCATTACAAACTTTCAACTGACAATTCTACGTCTCGAAACGAAACGAGAGTGTTCTTTGTCGCCATCTGCCGACTGAATTACGCCACCTAGCAGTTTATTGTCACAGTTGGTGGTCATTACAAACATATACTGAGATTTTACTGGGATTGAATTGTTAAACGTAAACACTGTCTCAAACACCTAACTCGCGTTTAAACCCCGTAAAACGACACAGATTGCCAGGAACATTTTTCCACAAGAGAAAGGGTGGGCTTATTTGCACTTTCGGGTTTATATCTGCATGTAAAAAAGCATGGTTATTTTCATACCACTAAAAAAACAGATTAATCGTCAAATAAACTGATACAGTACAACCATATGTTGTTATCAGTTTGCTGTGTGGTATTAATCATGGTTTAGTCTTGAAAAACGTGACAAAAAGGTCGTAAAATGCTCAGTAGGTTTAGTATTATTGCAGGAGGGATTATAAATCCCTGCCGGGTCAAACTCAATTGTAGAGTGGCCGAGTAGATTAAGTCTAACTTTGTGATGTTTACTGCAACAAGTTGACGTTTTTATTCCGCGTCTATGCGATCGAAAGTTAGATAAATCTGATTTTTTTAATTTGCCGTAGAAAAATTGGCCCAATATGACGCCACGTTTCATTATTTAATGTTAATGTTACGACGTTAATTGTACACATAAGAGATTACAACACAGCAGAGCGGTTTTTGTTTAAAAACCTCAAAATACTTACTCGCGAGCGTTCGGTATCATGGAAACGTCGACAGGAATTCATGTATTCGGTAAATCTTTTATTTTTTCGCCAAAATAGGGTTCAGTTTTCTTGTTGGCATATTCAAACGTGTTGTGAAGAGCTCTTAGTAATGCTTCTAATTTGTTTTGAGGGGAAACAAACAGAAGCGAAGTGATCGTGTTTATGGTTGAGACAGGAAAAATAAAAAAACGTGTTGCTCTCTGTTCCAAACAAATCGAAAATACCAATGATCTGAGGTACCCTCCCCACATACAGACACAAATATCCTTATCAAAGTACGTGCTTGCAAGCGTTCGGGCTCGCATCCCGTTGTAAATTAAAACTCGCGCACATTGCCTCCGCCGTACCTGCCAGCAAACAATCATGCGGGACGAGCCCTTGGCACCCATTTTCAACCCAAATATCTTAAACCATACACAGCTTAACAGCCAAATTTGCTCACAACACTCCCAAAGCATTTACAAATGATTGACACCCACCGTTTAAAAAAGAGTTGAACACAACTCATGATTATGCTTATGAATGTGACTGCTCATTGTACTAGCTACTTTCAAACGACACTTTAGCCACTGCCTTACAGAGCAAGTCGTTTTTAATCAGCTCCAAATTGTCTTTGTTAAGGTGATTTATAACTCGCGCGTATTGCTGAGCTTGCCAGCAAACAACCTTGCGCGACGATCCTAAAGTGCCGAAAATCCTGATCGGAATACGTTCTCGAAAGTATCCGTATTTTAATCCCGGAAAAACAGAACCGATTAGTTGCCTCTTTTTAAGGCGTTAAACGCGGTTATCTTAAACAACTATGTCGTTTTATTTTTCAGTCGACTGTGTTATTTCTGGATGGGAAGACAGGACTCGGCTGCAACACAACTTTGCGTCGACTCGGATGGGAAGCGTTGGATCAGAGTTGGTCTGCGAAGGAAAGTCGTGTAAGAATGAACAGAAATACAGAAGCGCAACAATTTGGAATTCAAACGACGAAGTGTTTGTTCATGTCGATGCCAAAGCAAGGACAAGCAATTTGTTGCGAGGTAAGTCACATAATAACATTTTGTTATGAAGGAATTTGTTATGTTATTGATTATTGTGCTTCGCAGCGGAAATTTGTTAGGTTATAATTGACTATAACCTTTAATAGAATTCAATTTCGTTTTAGTTTTGTCTTTGCATCTGCGCAAAAGACAAAGTTGTTTGACTACCCAAAATAATTTAGGCTACGAAGTGAAATAAAAATAGGTTTAAAAAAATCTTAAAACTTTTTTCTAAAATTGATAAAAACTCTAAAGCCGGTCGAAAAACACTTGTTTTAAACACTTGTCTTCTCAACAACGTGAAAGACCACCTCCAGCTTCCGGCAAGCACTGTTGTGTTACAAGCGTCAATCAAATCACATCACGTCACGCCAATTTGACCGGCGCTTTGCCTAACGCAACTAATCAAACTGCTCCAAATGCGGATCACTAATTGGTGCCATGAAGTCAGCCATTGGACGGATGAAGAGCGCTCCTCTGACGTTTCGAAGGCAAGCGTTTTGATTGGTCGAAAAAAAGAAAAAAAGGAACCCACATGACTTTGGAGTGGCGACGTGTCATTCTTCTTTTGTCAGCAGTGTCGGTGGTAGCGTTGAGAAGCGAGACGACTCACAAACGGAAAATATCCAGGTAATAACATTTGTTGTAAATGAACCTTTTCGGTGTAGAGGTGAACTGGGGTGCACACCAGTTTGTTTCTGCACTGCTACCGGAAAGTAATTAATGGCTCAGTTAGTTTAGACAGCTTACCAAACGCACGGTACTGCTGTTGGTTCATTTTGTTTCAGGTCTTCATGCGGATTGACGCCATCTGCTGACTGTTTGATCGCCGCCCGGACATTTCAAGTAAAAAAAGCGTATGGACAAAGAAATTTACAAAATAAGGTAAGTGCAAAGTATATCTAACTTCACGATAAACTAGTAATATTTTTAGTTAAAATTTCAGGACTTGCATGGGAAGGCAGTTTAACGTGCACTTATTCTGTCTTCGCATGTTAACAAATTTTAAAACTTTTTATTAACTAGTAAAACAAAACAAGATAGAAAGGACAGTAGCTTTAGACAAGTCTAAGTTACGTTTTTGGATTATGGTTTTTGTCGCGGCCCAACTATGCCCCCTATAGGTGTGTTTTCGTTTAAAATCGTTTTTATGTATGTTTACACGAACATAACTCTTCGGTATTAGCTTTTTTCAAGGTTACATACTGTCCACAAACAAACGAGATGTCGTTGACAATGTCGGTATATTTACAAGAGGACGAACAAGCGGAAAATATGCGGGTATGCAGGTAATGATATTGTTGTAACAGAACTTCGGTGTTGTATAGAGGTGAACTGGGGTGCACACTAGTTTGCTTCTAGACTATTGCCGGAATGTAATTGACAATCTTGCGAAATGCACATTACTGCTGTTGGATTATTTTGTTTCAGGTCGTCGTGCGGCTTCTGATCAATGCTGTGATACCATCTGCTGACTGCTCGACCGCCGAAATACCAACGGTTACAAACACAAACACAAACATCCTCATCACAATACGTTCCGCAAGCCTTCGGGTTCGAACCCTGTTGAAAATTATAACTCGCGCGTATTGCCGCCGTCGAGCTTGCCAGCAAACAATCGT
Organism: Phallusia fumigata; assembly: GCA_008931825.1. NCBI lineage: Eukaryota > Metazoa > Chordata > Ascidiacea > Phlebobranchia > Ascidiidae > Phallusia > Phallusia fumigata. Next base: position 26,139 of record QXVZ01006101.1, read on the forward strand.
GCCCAACAAGCCCAAAGTGCCTACTTTCAACCAAATATCTTGAACCAAACAAAGCCTTAAAGCCAAATTTGCACACAACAAAAAATATTCAAGAACCGATCATCAGTACGCTTATAAATATGACCGCTCACCGTCGCCACAATCAAACGGCACATTAGCCATCAACAAACGTTTGTATACAGAACATGCTGTTTTTTTTTAAATCAGTTAAAAATCGTCATTGTGTCATAGGGGAGCACATGTTTATATTTACTGAAAATTTATAACTCCAGCGTATTGCCACCGCCGAGCTTACCAGCACACGATCGTGCGGGACGATCCCAAAGTGCCAAAAATCCTGATCGGAATAGGTATTCACATATCCAGGTTCGAAACCCGGGAAAACAACAAAGATCAGTTGCCTCTAGTAAGATCTTGAACGCATTTGTCCTAAACACTAATATCGTTTATTTTCTTCAGTCGACTGTGTTGTTTCTGGACGGAGAGAAAAGGGCGTTTGTGAACTCGGCTGCAACGCAACCTCTGCGTCGACTTGACTTGTTTGTTGATGGCATTGCCAAGACATGCATGTTATGACGAGGTATGCCACGATATTACATTTGTTATCAGATAAAAAACTTCAATTGTATCAGTTTCGTTTTATTTTTGTCTTTCGATCCAAGAACAAAGGTTGTTCGACTTCCCAAATCAATTTAAACTTCTATGTGAAATGCACATACGTTTTTGTTTTGAAACTGATAAAATCCTTTACAACTCGTAAGACCACCTCCAGCTTCCGGCAAGCACTGTGGTGTTACAAGCGTCAATCGAATCACACCACATCGCACCAATTTGACCGGCGCTTTGCCTTACGCAACTAATCAAACTGCTCCGAATACAACTCAGTAATTGGTAGAATGAAGTAATCCATTGTACCCATAGTAATTGAACCTTTTTGGTGTCGGTGCAGAGGTGAACTGGGGTGCACACTAGTTTGCCTCTGGGCTGATACCGGAAAGTAATTGATAGCTCAGTTAGTTTTGACAATTTACCAAATGCACAGTACTGCTTTTGGTTCATTTTGTTTCAGGTCGTCATGCGGCTTGATGCCATCCGCTGACTGCTCAACCGCCGCCCGGACATGTCAACTAAAGAATCATATGGCCAAAGAGATTTACAAAAAGCAGGCCAGTGAATGTTTAGTGCAAAGTATATCAAACTTAACGATAAACTAGGAATATATTTCGTTACAATTTCAGGACTAGCATGGGAAGACGTGCACTTATCCTGTCTTCGCATGTTAGCAAAGAGTTTTTTGACTTTCACTTGTGGAAAAAAAAGATAGAATGGACAGTAGCGTTGTATGTTGACAAATTTAAACGTGTTGTGAAGTAGGTAACATATCGCGTTGCACTTTAGTAATGCTTCCAATTCGCTTTGCAGGAAATGAAACGGAAGCTGAGTGATAGTTTCCGGTTGAGACAGAACGAAGACGGAAAGGAATGTGGCTTAAGTTCCTGGTAAAAAGTACGGACTTCTTCCTATGAATGTTGCAATGTTTTATAAAGCAGTTATTCTGTTTTGGTTGCTTGGCTGTATCAACACGCTCCATCATGACGACTAATTGACGAATGTTTAGGCGAGGCAGGGAGTTATATTACGTGAGATTTAAAATGTGAACAAAGTGAGCGTCAAGTATGCGGTAAAACTATATACCATGCTGACCACATACGTCACACAAATAAACAAATTTTGATCTTTTTGGTTTTGTTGCAGATTGGCAAATCCGTTTCAAACAGCACCTGAATTTCGGTGTTTTTTCACAAGAGCTACAAGTCAACGTGTCCGCAGGAACTGCTGAAATAAATATTGAAGGCGCTAGTTAGCCGAAAAACCTGAATACGTATTTGAATCCGTGTGGGTTCGAATCCCGTGAAAACAGCCAAGATCAATAAACTCGTTTGTTTCAAACACTAATGTCGTTTATTTTTCAGTCGACTGTGCTGTTTCTGGAATAGGGCGTTTGTGAATTCGGCTGCAACGCAACCTCTGCGTCGACGGAAAGCGTCGAATCAGAGTTGGTCTACGAAGGAAAAATGTGTACGAATGAACAGAAATACAAAACCGTGACAGTTTTGTATCTAAACGACGAAGTGTTTGTTTATGTCGATGTCAATGCAAGGACAAGCGGTTTCTTGCGAGGTAAGTCACATGATAATATTTTGTTACCAAGGAATTTGTTTCCGTTGCCTAGTTTACTTGATGTGTTTTGCAGCTACCTTGAAATTTGCGAGATTATAAATAATTATAAGCTTCAATGGCATTCAGTTTCGTTTTAGTTTTGTGTTTTAAACTAGTGTCGTTTTAGTAATGTTAAAGACCACCCCTGCTTCCGGCAAGCACTGTGATGTTATAAGCGTCACTCAAATCACACCACATTATTTCGTTTCGATCGGCGCTTTGCCTTACGCAACTAATCAAACTGCTCCAAATGCAGCTCACTAGTCGGTGCAAAAAAGTCGACCATTGGACGGATGAAGAGCGCCCCTCTGACATTTCGAAGGCAAGCGTTTTGATTGGTCGAAAAAAAGAAAGGAACCTACGTGACTATGGAGTGGCGACGTGTCATTCTTCT